>MUZC01001448.1:52762-67737 GCA_002072015.1 Radix auricularia
GAGGTAGGGGATCGGAGAGGTAGGGGATCGGGGAGGTAGGGGATCGGGGAGGTAGGGGATATACCAAACTTCAGAAATATTTCATTTTAGGTTTATTAATAATTAATATAATAACAAACAAACACAAAGTCTACTTAATAAATTCGCCAAATATTTTATGGTCAATTATTTATCCTGCATGTCTATGTAGACCACAAATCGTTATTCCTCCCTATCTACATCGATATTCTTGGTGCTGCCAACCACAACCAATAAGATCAAAGTATACCATTGTGGCCGTGTGCCAGCGCCACAATCGCGCCCCAACTGCTTCCCCCTTACGCATCTTTTGGCGCCTTGCTTTCGGCGAAAGTGACATTTATAAGCACCAAAGAGCACCACAAGGGGTTTCTATGGATTGTCGTCATCAAACTGAAGGACTTCCTGTTGTGGTGTTTCCATGTACGGATGATCTCCATTATTGTTATATAAAAATAAATAAGTATAGAACTATAGTCTCACGACCTGCATTTCGTTTATCTATTTGTGTTAATTTTGAGAAATTAACCAATCAACATAAGCCACCACTCGGCTACACCATAATATTAGTCTTGAATCATAGATATATGTGCACTATGTACACCACACATGCTTGTTCAGCAAAAAGCGAATTATTCCAATCTTACGAGTTTGTATCTGCATAGAGCCCAGAGCTTTGAGGACGGAGGCGGCGGACGACAAAGGGATCAGGCGAAGTAAAGGTGGGTGTGTCAGGCAATTAGAGCCGGACATCAATCCGCCACCAGCCGTGGTCAACTAGCTGGCACACAGCCATTAGTCATTAGGATTTCTTCTCGCCAACAACAAAGCGGCAGCCATTGATCGCCTAGATGTAACAAAGCCAAGCTGTGCTGTCATTGATACCCACAGATGCCGTGCACCGTGAGAGCTACTCAGTCATTTTCCCCGAGTGAATCTACCGATGAAAAGAGCTGATATCTGAATATTATAGATACAAGTGTGTAGCGCAGATATCTTTGTAGTGTAGCTGGGTGTGAGGCTTAAATTGGAAATAGCCTCTTTAATGCCAAGTCTAGTCTATATACAAATGGATCGCACTACTGCTATCTGAGTACAGTGTTGTAGCAATAAATGGGAATGTCTGATATCTACATTTTATTTTTACATGTATGAGATATGGCAAGTGATGTCTGCCTCAAAATCTATAGGACATTACGTATCTGCCGACTGCATACATATTTATGACATTAAAGATATTTGGCTATTCAATATACATAATTTGCAATGTATGTCCCGTCCATCCCACCCGTCACGTCACTTCCGTCCAGTCCGTGACGCTACTAATTTTAGAAAGCAGCGCACCACAAATAATTCTTTTCGAACGTCCGCATAAAATTGTTAATTTGGAAACAAATGAATAAAAAAATAAATAAATGTAAGTCTTATATTAAATTATTATTATTATTTTTTTTTGTTGCTGTGATGAACTTTTGTTTAAAATAAATAGATTGCACCTGAAATATATTTATTTTGAAAACTTCCGTCATTTTTGACGGGTATAGTTAATCCATTTTTCGTCACAGGAAAATGTATGTCTATAACAGATATATATGATATGAACATAATTATAGTTATAGGCGTGACATTGGCGATATCTACCTAGATACCATCTATATAAAAAAGAAAGTTGCCCATGAACTAGAAAGTCCCAAATGTCCAGAGAAAGATCGACATTGCTAGAGAAGGGCCAACGTGGCCTAAAAAATAAAATACCCCATGGTCCAAAAAAGATATATTTAACCCGATAAAGACCCACATAACCCGAGAAAGACCCACATGACCCGAGAAAGACCCACATGACCTGATAAAGACCCACATGACCCGAGAAAGACCCATATGACCCTAGAAATACCCACATGAACTTAGAAAAAGCCACATAGCCACATTGCCCGAGAAAGACCCACATGACCCGAGAAAGACCCACATGACCCGAGAAACAGCCATATTGCCCTAAATAGACCCACATGGCCTATGAAAGCCGAATATGGCCATTTCTCCACGGGAGGGCCCATAAGACACGAAGGTTTACTAAGTACACAACCGATTAAAATGGAACAGAATTACCTGCTCTTTGAGGATGGAGTCATTAGCTGATTTACTTAATGAACGAGACGGTTTTGCGTTGTTTCATTTCGCTTAATGATTTCTCTAGTTTGCCCTGTTGTGTCGTACGGGGGTGGGGGGTGGGAGAGGGGGGTGGATGTGGTCAGACCAACTAATGATAACTGGAACACTCGCAAACGTTCGGCTCAAGATGATGCTAACAAAACAAACCAATAAGAGAAACCGGAAACATATTGCTGTGTTTGGCTAACGAAGACCCTGACCGTCGTAACTTGATGAAACAAACGTTCACGTCTCACCGTGTGGTCCCCTCCCCCTACCAGACTTGACCACTTTAACACACACAACACGTGGATGACGGCCGCTTGACCACAACATGAAAATATCAAACTGCTTTAGTGCTAACGAGTTCAGTTTTAAAAAAAAAAAAGATTTAGAATATTATGATTTCATTATGTATTGAAAAAAAAAAATTAAACTTAAACTCCCAGAATTAAAGCAAGCAAATTGAATGTTTTGCCACCATTTATATAAGTGACAGCTCCAAGAGTGCATTGAGAATGCGTGCGATAAAACAAGTCCAGGTGTTGGTACAAATTGGGAAGAATCGATTACCGTATCCCGTGATTGCTCCGAGTCTTCAAGTCGTAAGTTAGAACAAGGTAATCGTATGGACGCTGAAGAATCGATTACCGTATCCCGTGATTGCTCCGAGTCTTCAAGTCGTAAGTTAGAACAAGGTAATCGCATGGACGCTGAAGAATCGATTACCGTATCCCGTGATTGCTCCGAGTCTTCAAGTCGTAAGTTAGAACAAGGTAATCGTATGGACGCTGAAGAATCGATTGCCGCATCCCGTGATTGCTCCGAGTCTGTAAGTCGTAGTTAGAACAAGGTAATCGCATGGACGCTGAAGAATCGATTACCGTATCCCGTGATTGCTCCGAGTCTTCAAGTCGTAAGTTAGAACAAAGTAATCGCATGGACGCTGAAGAATCGATACCCTAAGCCGCCGGATCAAAAGTCTAAAAGTCGGTGTTAGCTTTAGGGCGTCGGAAACATCATTAGAGGTCTCGTGTTTCAGACAGTTGCTTTCATGTGTTAATTACGCAGGATGTCTGGTCATATCATGGTTTAAGAGTGAACGAAACGTTACCGAAAAGTTAATGAAAGAAAATGGTGCAATGTTGTTTTTTTTTTTAAAAAGCAACAACTCATAGAAAACATAATCACCTAAAACTTAAACCTGTCACGTTTTCGTTCAACGAGGTCATTCCGACCTCCTGTTATGACGGGGATGCCATGCGGCGTTTCCCGGGAAGTCAGGACAGAATTAATCTCATGGGATGGGCGTTTTAACTAATAAATTCGAAAAGAAAAAAAAATAAATTACCCAATGAATATAAAATAGATCTCGCCTTCAACACACCGCACACGTCTAAGACACATCGCACACGTCTAAGACACACCGCACACGTCTAAGACACACCGCACACGTCTAAGACACACCGCACACGTCTAAGACACACCTCACACGTCTAAGACACACCGCACACGTCTAAGACACACCGCACACGTCTAAGACACACCGCACGCGTCTAAGACACACCGCACACGTCTAAGACACACCGCACACGTCTTAGATACACCGCACACGTCTAAGACACCAAAGCTTGATAATGAGATACGACTGCAGAGCTGGAAATTCTGGGTGATGTCCCCTTCGGTACGAGTGTCCCTTCATTACGGACTACATTACATCTGGTTAGTGAGACTGTGTCCCTTCATCACGGACTACATTACATCTGGTTAGTGAGACAGTGTCCCTTCATTACGGACTACATTACATCTGGTTAGTGAGACAGTGTCTCTTCATTACGGACTACATTACATCTGGTTAGTGAGACAGTGTCCCTTCATTACGGACTACATTACATCTGGTTAGTGAGACAGTGTCCCCTCATTACGGACTACATTACATCTGGTTAGTGAGACTGTGTCCCTTCAATACGGACTACATTACATCTGGTTAGCGATGTTTCTTCATCACGGACTACATTACATCTGGTTAGCGATGTTTCTTCATCACGGACTACATTACATCTGGTTAGTGAGACTGTGTCCCTTCATTACAGACTACATTACATCTGGTTAGCGATGTTTCTTCATCACGGACTACATTACATCTGGTTAGCGATGTTTCTTCATCACGGACTACATTACATCTGGTTAGTGAGACAGTGTCCCTTCATTACGGACTACATTACATCTGGTTAGTGAGACTGTGTCCCTTCATTACGGACTACATTACATCTGGTTAGTGAGACAGTGTCCCCTCATTACGGACTACTTTACATCTGGTTAGCGAGGTCCCCTCATTACGGACTACATTACATCTGGTTAGCGAGGTCCCCTCATTACGGACTACATTACATCTGGTAAGCGAGGTCCCCTCATTACGGACTACATTACATCTGGTTAGCGAGGTCCCCTCATTACGGACTACATTACATCTGGTTAGCGAGGTCCCCTCATTACGGAGTACCTTACATCTGGTTAGCGAGGTCCCCTCATTACGGAGTACCTTACATCTGGTTAGCGAGGTCCCCTCATTACGGACTACATTACATCTGGTTAGCGAGGTCCCCTGATTACGGACTACATTACATCTGGTTAGCGATGTCCCCTCATTACGGACTACATTACATCTGGTTAGCGAGGTCCCTTCATTACGGACTACATTACATCTGGTTAGCGAGGTCCCCTCATTACGGACTACATTACATCTGGTTAGCGAGGTCCCCTCATTACGGACTACATTACATCTGGTTAGCGAGGTCCCCTCATTAGGGACTAAATTACATCTGGTTAGCGAGGTCCCTTCATTACGGACTACATTACATCTGGTTAGCGAGACAGTTTTGGCGTCTGGTTAGAGAAATGACTTGGAAACCAAAAACCGACTTTTAAAAATAAAATTTCGACGCTACTTGAAGGGTATTGGTGAATTATGTGGAAGGTAATTGGTGAATTATGTGGAAGGGCATTGGTGAATTATGTGGAATGGTATTGGTGAATTATGTGGAAGGGTATTGGGGAATTATGTGGAATGGTATTGGTGAATCATGTGGAATGGTATTGGTGAATTGTGTGGATGGGTAACTGTGAATTATGTGGAAGGGTAACTGTGAATTATGTGGAGGGTATTGGTGAATTGTTTGGAATGGCATTGGTGAATTATGTGGAAGGGTATTGGTGAATTGTGTGGATGGGTATTGGTGAAATATTTGGAGTGGTATTGGTGAATTATGTTGAAGGGTATTGGTGAATTATGTGGAAAGGGTATTGGTGAAGTATGTGGAAGGGTATTGGTGAATTATGTGGAATGGTATTGGTGAAATATTTGGAATGGTATTGGTGAATTATGTGGAAGGGTATCGGTGAATTTTGTGGGTGGGTATTGGTGAAATATTTGGAATGGTATTGGTGAATTATGTGGAAGGGTATCGGTGAATTATGTTGAAGGGTATTGGTGAATTATGTGGAAAGGGTATTGGTGAATTATGTGGAAGTGTATTGGTGAATTGTGTGGAATGATATTGGTGAATTATGTGGAAGGGTATTGTTGAATTGTGTGGATGGGTATTGGTGAAATATTTGGAATGGTATTGGTGAATTATGTGGATGGGTATTGGTGAAATATTTGGAAGGGTATTGGTGAATTATGTGGAAGGGTATCGGTGAATTATGTTGAAGGGTAATGGTAAATTATGTGGAAAGGGTATTGGTGAATTATGTGGAAGGGTATTGGTGAATTATGTGGAAGGGTATTGGTGAAATATTTGGAATGGTATTGGTGAATTATGTGGATGGGTATTGGTGAATCATATGGAAGGTTATTGGTGAAATATTTGGTAGTGTATTGCTGAATTTTTTTTAAAATTGAAAGATCTTATTTTTCCAATATTTATTTCCTTGTATCGCTTTATTTTGTTTTAAGTAATAATCTTCTGTCTAGAGTCTTGAATGAGCGCGTGAAACAGATGAGGTAAGGTGTGTTTTCGAAGCCAAAGTCCCTCACCACAACTCACCTCATGCTAACAACACATCAACCATCAGCTGCTGTCAATACTGACCACTAGCATCCGGTGAGCATGCGGCTACCCTCAGTCTACCCTCAGTCTACCCTCAGTCTACCCTCAGTGTACCCTCAGTCTACCCTCTGTCTACCTTCAGGCTACCCTCAGTCTACCCTCAGTCTACCCTCAGTCTACCCTCAGTCTACCCTCAGTCTACCAGCTGCCGGTAATCTATCAGCTGTTATAATCCACCGGCTTCCTATAAATCCCAGGCCTCCACTAGACCAACATCTGCCAAGAATTAGTAACCCCCGCAGTAGGCCGTAACCCTAAGATCTTTCAAATGCGTAGGTTTTTTTCAGCGAGCTTTTTGTGCAGTTAAAAGAACATTTCTTTGTTGGTTTATGTATTTTAACACATTTAGTACACGGAAGTCGCTTGCTCTGGGAAGAGTTCTCTTTTCCTTCCTTTCGAGCCAGATTCTTAGAACATTGTTGGTCTCTTTGTTTTGTTTCAAGTTCACTTCGGCTTCTAACAGGTGCGGCTGAAGCTCATTTCACAGAAAAATCGATCGAATTATAAATATATAATTATATAGAGTTCATAGCTTGTTCCGGGGGTACAAATCCCATTTTTGTTTGGAGCGGCAGAAACCATTGAAATATACATGGTATCAGTTTCATAAACATGATAGACAAGTTCACATTTCAACACGTTAAAAACAATAATGTCTAGATTGATGGTTTTATGTACGGACCAATACAAACATACTTTCGCTGTTCAATTAAGATTTGGTAAAATTTCATCTTACCTTGATTTTTATCGGGAGGCGGGGGCGCACAAAAAAAAAAGGGGGGGGGGGCTCTCTGGATAGCTTATCTAATAAAGCAGGACATGGGCGTCAAACTGTCTACACAAATGACGGCCCATTAGCTCTTTGAGACTCGGCAAGGGCTCGACTGTTGTGAGTTATCCGCGTCCATCAACCCACGAGTTTTTTTTACCTCTCGGGATGGCTGGCCTGCACATGGCCGAATGCCTCTACCTCCATTTTGGCACAGGTTGCGGAACTTTAACAACAATAAAAATAATGGTCTACATTCCAGACCTGTCTACATCAGGGCTCTTAAGCTGGGCAAGCCATAATACCTCCTACCCCTACCCCCATCCTGAAATCCCCAATCGTCTACGGCCAATAATATACGGAAATCTCATTTTGGGTTAAGTACACATCTGCTGTAGACCAGAGTAACGTCATGTGAAAAGTTTGGGAACCATTGGGAAATTAAGTCTGGGTTTAAATAACTCTAGATTTTTTAACGCATCACGCGTGTGGGCTTAATCGTTTCAGATCAATACAGGATAAAAGAATGACGTCATGTTATTGCCTCGAGACTTAAATAATGAATAACAAAATGCTAGTTATTTTTTTTATTGTGTGCAAATCAAATTATTAAGTTTTCCATATAGATCTATCGCTTTTGATCTATTTCCTTTCAATTTATTGCCTTTCGATCTAAAGTCTTTCAATCTATAGCCTTGTAATTTATTGTCTTTCCATCTATTGTCTGTCTATTTTTGCTTTCAGACTAACTCTATTTCCTTTCCATCTGATGTCTTTTTATCTATTTCTTTCAATCTATTTCCTTTCCATCTGATGTCATTCCATCTTTTGCCCCATTTCCTTTAAAACCACAAGCGACTCAAGTAAGAACAGTTTGTTAAATGGGATGTCGAGCGATGAAGCAATGAAGCAGTTGTTGTAGCTGACAAAATATCATTCTGTAAATAAACATTTTTACGCCAAAAAATTTTTTATAAGCAACACAGCAAATGGCGGGTTATCAGAAATTCCCATTAAAGAGTAACCTTACGTAACGTATTTCTGTATTTAACAATCAAGTTCAATAATTAAATTTCATAAACTGAGCGTAAATCTTCATCACCGTACATTTATTTATGTCTTTCAAATGTATGTTAGTCTCACTTTGTAGACCACAGACACATACGTGGTACAAAACGAGACTGCAGCCCACAGACACATACGTGGTACAAAATGAGACTGCAGCCCACAGACACATACGTGGTACAAAATGAGACTGCAGCCCACAGACACATACGCACGTACACAACGAGACCAAGACCCGAGGGCGAGCGTCGTTAAAGACCAAAAAAAGCAGCTGAGAGCCTAATTGTGACTGACCTATGATGAGTCGGCACGAGCCGTGACAATCGAACCCCTGACATTTAGCCTCGGTCAGGATGATTTACTTGTTTACACCAAATCTCCAACAACGGCTGAGTTTCGGCTACTCTCAGAGAATCGACTTGATTACGTAAAGTCAAGAGAGTGAACTGCATGTAGCACGGAGTCGCCGGTAAGGTAAGCAAAGCGGCCACGATAGGCCCTAGATTACGGGGGGTGGGGGGTGGGATGGGCTGCAGTGTGGGGTGGATGCTGCTCGGGGGGGGGCGGGGNGGGGAGAGACTTTAAGATCACTGAAGTCTGCGCAGGTGAAACGCATACCGGAACATTTGCTCAAAGATAGCTGGACTCAGGTGAGTCACATAAAAACTCCAGGTTCGCTCACTCTACTGACGGAGATGCGTATGTGTGAAACAGTGGTTTGTGGGGCAATCATTAAAATTATTTTTTTTCTAATCAACTCCATATATTTAACAAACAAAAAAAATAAATATATATATATATAATTTCTATTTTTAAAATTAAAAAGAAGAAACAATGTTAACGGTTTTGACGCATGTAATTTCCCAAATGGAAACGGTTATTTGAACTTAAACCCAAACAGAGTCAGCCGCAGGAGATAGACGGAACACTAGAAATATTGTGTTAAACAACATTTTATTTTATGGTCTGGTATCTTTAATTTCTAGCTTTCATTTAAAATAGCTAAAGTAACATAGACTCTAATTAAATCGTGTTCCCATGGTTCTCAAACTATTTGGAAAAGTTTGAGTCAGACAGCACACGAAACCAACTAACAACGTGACGCACTCTGTAATTAGAACACAAGTTCGCACACTTCTTCATGCTTTAGGCTCTTAACAGTAAGCTTGAAGTATTTTTATTTTACCCACCACTCGAGCGATATAAATTTATATAGTGATTATCTAGAGGGTAAAAGTGGAGAATTAGAAGTAAAAGATAATAAACATCGACTTTAGTGAAATAAAAGAAATATCGACTGTTAGTGAAATATAAAAAATATCGACTGTTAGTGAAATATAAAAAATATCGACTGTTAGTGAAATATAAAAAACATCGACTGTTAGTGAAATATAAAAAACATCGACTGTTAGTGATATATAAGAAATATCGACTGTTAGTGAAATATAAGAAATATCGATTGTAAGTGAAACATAAGAAATATCGACTGTTAGTGAAATATAAGAAATATCGACTGTTAGTGAAGTATAAGAAATATCGACTGTTAGTAAAATATAAAAAAACATCGACTGTTAGTGAAATATAAAAAAACATCGACTGTTAGTGATATATAAGATATATCGACTGCTAGTGAAATATAAAAAAACATCGACTGTTAGGGAAATATAAAAAAACATCGAATGTTAGTGAAATATAAAAAATATCGACTGTTAGTGAAAAATAAAAAATATCGACTGTTAATGAAATATAAAAAATATCGACTGTTAGTGCAATATAAGACACATCGCAATCAACTAAACAGTAAAACATTGTGTAAAATGTTGAAGCGAAAATAAGTGTACAATATGGTGCTGTAAGTGTACAATATGGTGCTGTAAGTGTACAATATGGTGCTGTAAGTGTACAATGGGGTGCTGTCATTGTACAATATGGTGCTGTAAGTGTACAATATGGTGCTGTAAGTGTACAATATGGTGCTGTAAGTTTACAATATGGTGCTGTAAGTGTACAATATGGTGCTGTAAGTGTACAAAATGGTGCTGTCATTGTACAATATGGTGCTGTAAGTGTACAATATGGTGCTGTAAGTGTACAATATGGTGCTGTAACTGTACAATATGGTGCTGTAACTGTACAATATGGTGCTGTTAGTGTACAAAATGGTGCTGTAAGTGTACAAAATGGTGCTGTAAGTGTACAATATGGTGCTGTAAGTGTACAATATGGTGCTGTAAGTGTACAATATGGTCTGTAAGTGAACAATATGGTCTGTAAGTGTACAATATGGTGCTGTAAGTGTACAATACGGTGCTGTAAGTGTACAATATGGTGCAGTAATTGTACAATATGGTGCTGTAATTCATGACAAAATTAATGCTAATGTGACACAAATATTGTTAATAAAAATAAACCCATAGACCACCGAATGGGCACACAGAAGAACAATGAACGAAATGTTTCAGATAATAATTATTATATTAAAAAAAAGTATTTCAACTCCTATCTTCCCACATCTGTAAATATTGTAATGAGATACGGTTTTAATAGAAATTATCAAGCAACGCTAATAAACAAATGACTAAACAATGCATAAATACTTATTTATAATCTGTCCCGCAATACCACTAATAAAGAATTGGTAAAAGTCACAAATTTAATCAACGTTTAAATATCTGTCATAAATCAATGCAGGGGGTGTTGTACCAGCAATAAATAAATTATGTGATTTGTGTCATAAATCAATGCTGAAACACAGCTAATAAATACATGGTAGGATAACTCTAATAAATCAAAATTGGACTCTAACTGCTCATTCAGACAACTGTCTTTCATCAACGGTAGGAACAGTATGCAGAGTGAAGCAATCGGCGTTAGATATTCAAAGAACAACCAAGTCTATTCAAACTCCCCCCCCCCCCCCAATAAGAATAAAATAAAATAATCCGCAAATAAATGTCAAACGAATATTGTTATGTCCCCTACCTCTCCACCTCACTTCCTAGCCCTCAAGTTATGTCCCCTACCTCTCCACCTCACTTCCTAGCCCTCAAGTTATGTCCCCTATCTATCCACCTCACTTCCTAGCCCTTAAGTTATGTCCCCTACCTATCCACCTCGCTTCCTAGCCCTCAAGTTATGTCCCCTATCTATCATCCTCGCTTCCTAGTTATGTCCCCTACCTATCCACCTCGCTTCCTAGCCCTCAAGGTATGTCCCCTATCTATCCATCTCGCTTCCTAGTTATGTCCCCTACCTATCCACCTCGCTTCCTAGCCCTACAGTTTATTCATCGGTCATAACCGCAAGCTCTAATAAGCTCTCTAATGACCATCTTGCCATGACATCACTTCCTGTTCGGCTCCATTTTGTACCAACTTTTACAATTTTTGCCACTCACTTACAGTGACTATATATAGTTGAAATTTTTAAATTCAATTCAGCTCAGAACAATGCCACTCTTTCATATGTTGCCGTCCAGAGTTAAGGAAAAGGCAGAAGAAGACGATTGGAGGAGAATACAGGCGGGGGGGAGACATGAGAAGGAGGGTGGAGGACATTATTGGAGAATAAGAGAGGAGTTGGAGGCAGATGAAGGAGATTGCAAGTCGATGCAGGAGGGTGGAGGGGGGAGGGGAGGGTGGAGGGGTGAGTTGAGGAGGAGGAAGGAAAAGATTTTGGTCATGGAGGAGGCAAACGATGGGGATTGGAGGAGGCAGTAGGACATTGGAGGAGGCAAACGATGGGGATTGGAGGAGGCAGTAGGACATTGGAGGAGGCAGTAGGACATTGGAGGAGACAGTAGGACATTAGAGGAGTCAGTGGGACATTGGAGGAGGCAGTAGGACATTTGAGGAGGCAGTAGGACATTGGAGGAGGCAGTAGGACATTTGAGAAGGCAGTAGGACATTAGAGGAGGTAGTAGGACATTGGAGGAGGCAGTAGGACATTAGAGGAGTCAGTGGGACATTGGAGGAGGCAGTAGGAAATTGGAGGAGGCAGTAGGACATTGGAGGAGGCAGTAAGACATTGGAAGAGGTAGTAGGACATTGGAGGAGGCAGTTTGACATTTGAGGAGGCTGTAGGACAATGGAGGAGGCAGTAGGACATTTGAGGAGGCAGTAGGACATTGGAGGAGGCAGTAGGACATTGGAGGAGGTAGTAGAGGATTGGAGGAAGAGGTTGTAAGATGGTGTGAGATGATCCGGTGCTCGCGTGTGTCGCTCTACCCTGACAGCAATTTCATAACCAGTAGTTGGATGAGGGGGGGGGGGGCGTTTAATCTATTCCCTGGCCACGGACCCTGAGACACAGACCAATCAAAGAAAAGACAAATGGTCGAGGATCGATGAGGTGGCCGAACATCCTCGGCCTGTTGGATGGATGCAGACATTGGACTTAACAGGAGCGGGTAATTGAATGACCGAAATATATCATAAGGGAAGACAGGAAGAGCGCCGCGACTTCTTTATCACGGTGCTCATTGGGGGGTGGGGGTTGGGTGGGGGGTAAGTCTTGGCTCCGCATGCACCAGCGTGAGTTTTAACAAGCTGGTTCGTGTAAATGGGCAAGCATGCTAATGATAGTCTGGGTTATGACTCTGACTTTGTTTGACAGTCATTAAACTTGACTCCATGCAAGATACGTCTAGTACAGGAGACTCAAGTGACTGACACAAAGTCGGCATTTTAGTGTTAGGGGATTAGTTTGATTCTTAATGTTTGGGATTGGTTTTTGAACGGATCGGGGTGACTTTGAATGGTTGTTTGTGTCTTTGAATGGTTGGGTGTGTCTTTGAGCGGTTGGGTGTGTCTTTGAACGGTTGGGTGTGTCTTTGAATGGTTGGGTGTGTCTTTGAATGGTTGGGTGTGTCTTTGAACGGTTGGGTGTGTCTTTGAATGGTTGGGTGTGTCTTTGAATGTGAGTTATCATTTGATGAGCTTAAAGTTTAGGATTTATTTATCTCTTCTAGTATTGCTTGTGTCTGTGCGCAAATTTCTTTTTTTTTCCTTAACTAATACAACTTATGCACAAATAGCATTGTGCTTTTGTTTATTATTCCGATAACAACAAAGTACCTTTAAAGTTTAAGTTTGTTCCTAATATAATGTAAATCTACTGAATTGCACAGATCTACTTTAACCCAAAATTGAGTTTACCCAGCGCTAACGCCTGTGGGCTGGTTACTTTGTTAGTCCTATTGTGTAACTCCTCCCTCAACAACACCAGATACAAACAGTTGGCTGAATACTTCACATCCCATTAAAAAGACAAATCGATCAATAAAATAATAAAAATCTGGTAGTCGGGCCGCTCCCTCCTTCCCACCATTCTTTCCTAAAGGCCACGCACGAACATGACAGATCCTTTAGGTTTATTATGGCGGCTTCTATTTTTAGATCGGAGTTTTGAGCATAACAACTATGACGGAAGTCACGAGTCCTTCTGTTTACGGCTATTTGCGAACACGTGGTTTATTGAATTCGTGAGTGATGGACACAAGTGGACAGTAACTCAGTCCACAGCTGCCCCCTTGACCTTGTCTCAATACTGCTCGACCCCCGTATCCATCGACCGGTAAACGGAGGACACGCGGCGGTGTCACGTGATCCGATTGGTCAGTAGCTTCTCTAAGTGGACCACCATGTGGTCGGTGCGTGAGTCATCTATCTGTGAGTGAACATAACGTGTTGTGGTTTCTTATAGTTTTGTATGTTTCCTCGAGCATCTGTACTTGCAAAATTTATTAAAGTTGTGGGCGGCCTCGTAAAATCTCTGCTGAAGTATTCCGTGTCTAAATTAAATCCATAATCAGAGTCCTAAGATGTGCTCACAGCCCATGTCAGGTTATAGGTCTACCACCACGGACAACAATCGCTACCATGTTAGGTTATAGGTCTACCACCACAGACAACAATCGCTACCATGTCAGGTTATAGCTCTACCACCACAGACAACAATCGCTACCATGTTAGGTTATAGGTCTACCACTACATACAACAATCGCTACCATGTTAGGTTATAGGTCTACCACTACATACAACAATCGCTACCACGTTAGGTTATAGGTCTACCGCTACTGACAACAATCGCTACCCACAAATCCTCTGCATAGAGCGTCTGTCTTTAAATTAAAAATAAGAGCTGGAAATGAAAGTGATTTTCTCCATGGCACGTACCTCGGTTTAAAGTCGTTGAGATCGATCTGGAAAAAAAAAGTTGGCGAGTCCGGAACTAGACGGAAATAAAATAAGGTTTATTTTATTTTGAAGGGGTCTTCGGCCGTGACCTTGCGATGGCTGAACACGCGCGTTTCCGGTATAAGCCAAAGAAGTCGCCGTGGTGGTATTGACTTGAACACGGGTGGTGGGTATTTGAGTTAGCCATCATTTAGCCGGCGCGGGCAGTTAACAATGAACGTAACAGTGAGAGATATAAAATATTTAAGGCGGAAGTGGCTTTGTTAAGAAAAATCAAAAGCCGATGTCATTAAAAGAAGAAAAAGCTTGAAAATGTCAATGGGGCTGTGGATAGGTACGTCAAAAAAAAAAAGTGTGACAGTTGTGACAGGGCGGAGGGGGGATGTCGAGTCATGTGTGACGTCACGGTGATTTATATTAAATTTTAGTTATGTTTTTAATTTTTAAAAAAATATTTTTGTGAACTACTTTGGGGGTGGTCCGAGATTTGTGACATTGAGGAGGGGGTTAAAATGATCAAAAAATAGCGTGACGTACTTTAAGGACGGCCCAGATTAATAAAAGCTAGTTAGGGGCCGTCCATAAAGTACGTCACGCTCCAGAGGGGAGGAGGGGGTGTAAGAAAGTGTGACAGTTTGTGACGGGGGTGGGAGGGGTTGTCCGGCC
>MUZC01001449.1:2743-18852 GCA_002072015.1 Radix auricularia
AGATCGTTGCAACGCACGACCGGGTCTGCTAGTATATATATATATATATATATATATATATATTATATAACTTATAAAATATAATATAATTTATAATAACATTTCTGGAGCGCACCGTTCTCTTTGCTTTTACCCATATTACCACTGATTGAAAAGAGCCAACGAATCTGTTGTATATACTATGGCTGTGGATTATAATTATATTTATGTTTGGGTGAAAAGACTAATTTGCCGATTATTGAATGTTACCGATGGTAACGGGTCTCCGTGAATGCAGGTTTTTTTTCCCGGGTCCAAGGGTGTCACTGAATGGGTAGTTAAGACTAGTAGGCGGCTGGGCATTGTATGTTGTTGTATGGAGCCCTAGTGGCCGTGGCCTGCGCCACATGCCAATAGACCCATACAGTCTGTGGACGCAATAATTATCTGTTCAAAAGTACCTTCTGTGTAGATAAGACAAGACAGCCCTGGTCTTCATTGATACAGGCTGTAACCCACGAGTCCCTGGGGATTCATTAGGGGCCCTACAGTGACGTATGTGACTTCACAATTTATAACATTAGACTTAAGGAAGTAAAATAAATCAACCGGAATCTTATCTTATCATATAAATTAAAGACGCTTCTTCTATCCAAAAGACTATTGCTTCATACGCTTATCGATGCTGTGATATAACGTGTTTGTTTAGGCAACCCCATTCCACACAGGAATTCCAGACCAGAAAAGGGGAATTTTTTATTTTTTTAAAAATCTCTATGTCTATATCAGTTTTTTTGAAACAAAAATGTTATTGTTTTGTAGATCAAAATTATAATTTCTATATGAGTTATTTTGTCCTCTAGCGACCTCTTAGACTGTGTTTAACAATAGCTTACAAATGATGTTAGCTTTCTTATTACTTGTGACTGTGTTTAACATTAGCTTACAATTGATGTTAGTTCTCTTATTTGTGGTACCTGTGTTTATTATAAGTGAACTGTTATCTTGATCATTGATCAGTTCAAATAAAGTTTAAAACAATGAATAAAATAAAACACAATCAGCAGAAATACACGCATTAAACAAAAGAACAAACAAACTATGATGGGCTTGAGGGTTTTATTGTTTAAAGTTTAAATCATGTTTGCAAATAGACCAGACTTTTAACGTTAAAAAAATAGGCAAAATCTAAAACTTGGTTTTTGCATTTCCTAACTAAAACTGCATGTTATTAATTGTCTTGTTCCCACTAGAAGTGTGTCTATTTGTTGTTTCCGTCTTTTCCATTCTATTTCTTGAGGGCAGGTTTACAGGTGGCCAAACAAAGCTCTTCACTTTCAAAGTTGTTAGCGTTTCCCTCACAACCTCCGTATGTGAAGACCTCACATGCGCCAGTCACTTGGTTAAAAAAGTAACGATGGAAGATTCCTCTGCAAGGTCCAGCGACAGATTCAAGTTCACAGATGGCTGGAGATGAAATGAGAGATACAAATTAGACACAGCAACAAGTTTATTGATTGAACAAAAATATACAAATGGCTGGAGATGAAATGAGAGATAAAGTTTAGTCACAGCAACAAGTATATTGTTTGAACATAAATATACAAATGGCCGGAGGTAAAATGAGAAATGAAGTTTAGATACAGCAACAAGTTTATTGATTGAACATAAATATACAAATGGCTGGAGATGAAATGAGAGATGACGTTTAGACACAGCAACAAGTTTATTGATTGAACATAAATATAAACATGTGTAGTAAATTGATTAGTTTTCCAGATATCTCCAACCAAACCAACCAGCATGCTAATTTGCTTTTAAATTGTATTTTGTGCCGTCAAGCGGGAATTATTAAAAGTCTAAGCAAAATTTTTCATAACAAAACTAGGTAATACAATTTTAAGTTGAAAGAAAGTAATAAAGAGGATATTGGTGGACCTGAGCTAGATGGACACAAACACGTCTAACGTCTCCCTCAGCGAAGAAACAAAACACAAAAAGAAGTTTATTAATAAAAAACTCATTAACAGACAAGTAAAGCGAGAAACATTTCAGGTTACATGTTTATACAAATATAAACCAGAAGTATACAAACATTTCAGGTTACATGTTTATACAAATACAAACCAGAAGTATACAAACATTTAAGGTTACATGTTTATACAAATATAAACCAGAAGTATACAAACATTTCAGGTTACATGTTTATACAAATATAAACCAGAAGTATACAAACATTTCTCATTACAAACATACAGTTTGTACTCACCATTCTGCTGGGTGGACAGCTGAATGCACAGCATGCCAAACAGACAAAACACAAGCATTTTGGTCATCATTTTCTTTCTTGGGTTTGGAAGTCTTCGGACTTGGAGAGAAGATTCTTGGAATTGTTGAAGGCGTTGTGATTGTGTTACTGATATTTTAAGCTTTTATAGGAATCTGTCCAGATATGGCAGACATCGAGTTGATCACAAAGTTGTGCCATAGTTTATGTTAATGAGTGGCACTAAAATGAATCTAGCAAACAAAAAAGACCTTGTAAAATACACTGGTATCATTAAATGCAAATGAAATTTTGTGACAAAGTTTGTTCTTTATGATAATTTTTTATTAACTGACGCATTTAGACAGCAAAGGTTTAGTTTATTACTGTAATTTAGTTTGCATTTATTTTAAACCCGGGATAATAAACATTTTAGCATCAAAGTTTTAAAACAAAAACAACTTGATTTACCGTGAGATCAGACCTTAAAATATCGTTTAAAAAATAGTCATTTAAAAACGAGTATTTAAAGTATTTAAATTTAAAATGATTTTATGAAATTTTAGGAAAGTGCTAGTCACACGAACAAGTGAATAGTATTTTAGTTTGAAAATATTGTGTGACTCTACAGAGATGTATGTTTTTTTTTTCTATGCTTAATTTTATTATTATTATTAGTCTACTCACCAAGTCGTCAGCTACGCTCTTCTGCAGATACACGCATTCTCTGTGTTCCTAAGACAAGAACTAAAACATTTGGCGAAAGGTCATTCTCTTTTTGTGCAGCCAAACAATGGAATTCTCTTCCATTAAACATCCGTAGTATTTCATCTGCTAAGTCATTCAAGACTGAACTTAAGACACATCTTTTTAAAATTTATTTTCAAAATTAATAAAACAACATTTCTTTAAATGATTAACGTAGCTGATGTATTGAGTATAACGTATTGTCATTTATGTAGTTAGTATGGTATGAATGTTTCTTTTATTAATATATGTATTGCTATTTCCATGTAAAGCGCTGTGAGCATGGCTACTTGCTGAGATACAGCGCTCTATAAATTATCATTTTATTATTATTATTATAATTATTATTATTTTAGTAGAACATGGACTGTATATAACACATATAACTAAAATACATACAAGTTAGAAAATATTTTTCGGTTTTGACACACATTTACAGAAATCGTCCATTGTTGAGCTAAGTTAGCATGGACATGGCGAGGAAATAAAATGAATAAAATTATTCAAATTTTAAGTACAATTTAATTTTAGAAAAAAAACAAAACAATTTCATTAAAAAAAATAAAAATTCTAATCTATTTACCTTTAACAATATTAGAAACGATAAACTTTATGATGGCATCAAACAAATTAGATAAGCTAATTAAAATTTGTTTAACAACAATGGGCAATAACTCTATGGTTTCAGACATTTATTACCCTTTTTTGATCAGCTGATTGGTTTTTTAAAAGTAAGGCAAGTAAAGAGCAAGTGATCAACACAGTTAAGTTATAGAACACCAAGAGGCCTTTACACATAATGGATTTCATCATGGATATTAAGTAAGAGATCCAGTCAGTTTAGGGATTTCATCATGGATATTAAGTAAGAGATCCAGTCAGTTTAGGTAAGAGATCCAGTCAGTTTAGGGATTTCATCATGGATATTAAGTAAGAGATCCAGTCAGTTTAGGGATTTCATCATGGATATAAAGTAAGAGATCCAGTCAGTTTAGGGATTTCATCATGGATATAAAGTAAGAGATCCAGTTAGTTTATGGATCAAGAAACACAGAGCTTGTTGTAACAACGTGAGACAAATAAGGCATTGCATATATTATATTTTAAGTCTTTAGCTCAGTGGTCCTCAAATCTTTAGTAGATGGTGAGATTTTGCAGTAAAATGTTATTTAGATTTAGGTAACTATAAATCAACGATATCAAGAAATTGAAATAGGTTTTCTTGTATTATTTTGGGATCTTTTGGGAAAAAAATGTTTTTATTATACGTTAGACAAATAATGTAAGTGTCTATAACATTAGTCAAACAAGATAAGTGTCTATAACATTAGTCAAACAAGATAAGTGTCTATAACATTAGTCAAACAAGATAAGTGTCTATAACATTAGTCAAACAATATAAGTGTCTATAACATAAGTCAAACAATATAAGTGTCTATAACGTTAGTCAAACAATATAAGTGTCTATAACATTAGTCAAACAATATAAGTGTCTATAACATAAGTCAAACAATATAAGTGTCTATAACATTAGTCAAACAATATAAGTGTCTATAACGTTAGTTAAACAATATAAGTGTCTATAACATTAGTCAAACAATATAAGTGTCTATAACGTTAGTCAAACAATATACGTGTCTATAACATTAGTCAAACAATATAAGTGTCTATAACGTTAGTCAAACAATATAAGTGTCTATAACATTAGTCAAACAATATAAGTGTCTATAACGTTACTCAAACAATATAAGTGTCTATAACGTTAGTCAAACAATATAAGTGTCTATAACATTAGTCAAACAATATAAGTGTCTATAACGTTAGTCAAACAATATAAGTGTCTATAACCTTAGTCAAACAATATAAGTGTCTATAACATTAGTCAAACAATATAAGTGTCTATAACGTTAGTCAAACAATATAAGTGTCTATAACATTAGTCAAACAATATAAATTAGTGATGAGTGAGTGAATCATAGATGTTATAGTTAACGAGAAATTGACAAAATACTAATATTTTTATTTTCTTTTGGATTTTCAAGGAAATCCAGTAAAATTTTCTGTAATTTTTTTGGCCGGTGCACATTATTGGGACCTCCTTAACATATTAGCAAAAGAACTTGACCCTATATGTGGTAAGGTTTAGCAGGAGTTGCTGTTCACAGCTCGAATAGAATTACAAGAAAGCTGAAATATATTTAACTGAAAATTTTCCCAACGGAATTTGCGTTAAAATACCCCCCCCCCATAAATTAAACTACCCGTAAAACAAAGCTTTTGACTATAAATCCCTTTATATATGAGACAGAACTAAAAGGTACTGGTTATATTCAAAATAATATGCACCGCACGACAAACATTTACAGACCGAAGGTGACTGAACTCCCCATGGTGTAAAACCGGGGTGTGTGTGTGTGGTTACCGATGGTTAGACTTAACTCCAACAAACATGTGGATGTCAACAACAACAGACGGCTACCATACAAATATAAAGAAATAAACTATAAGTTCATTTATTTAATTACGGTACATTCGATCGATCTGAAATTTTGATGCAATGAATTGATAGGTGACACAAGTCTAAAGTCTATTTGCAAAATTTAAGCTTGATAGCATCACGAAAAGTGGGTCATTTTTTACTTTTGTTTTTCCGCCGGACCAAGAGAGAGAGAGAGAGAGAGACAGAGAGAGAGAGAGAGAGAGAGAGACGAAATCGGTGAAGTTTATATAAGTGATTTAATTTAAAAATTAAAAACAATAAAGTTTTTAACTATAAATCCCTTACATATGAGACAGAACTAATAGTATTGATTATATCCAAATAATATGCCCCTGCGCGACAAACATTTACAGAATGAATATGACGTAACTCTCATGCTGTCAAACGGGGACGTGTAGGGGTGGGATGTGGTCCTCGATGGTTAGACTGAACTCTAGCAAGCACGTGGATGTCAACAACAGACGGCTACCATACATTTATATAAGAAATAAACTAAAAGTGCATTTATTTAATTACGGTACATTCGATCGATCTGAAATTTTGATACAATGCATTGTTAGGTGACACAAGTCTTTGTGCAAAATTTCATTTCGATAGCGCCGACAGGTCAGTTAATGTAAGGGATTTAAAAATAAGTTTTAAAAAATAAATTCTTTATATTCGAGACATAACTAAAAGGATATTCATTATAATACTCATAGCACGACAATCTTAAAATCCAAAATCTGTATCTATAATTCTCTACGTTGCGGGACACCATGAAAGACGCAGACTCTCTAACCCTCTTATACTTGAGTGTGTGCAACCAAGCATGAAGGATGACCCTCCCTAAGGTCGACCAATTAGTTTATTGTTGTTGTGGCCGGCGATGGGGGGGGGTCATCGAGACCAATGATGGTTCTTTAGTTCAGTATCGCTGTTCCTTCATAATATAGCACGCATTTTTTCATAGTGTAGAGGTTAATACAACCGCCTAGTACGCGGAAGGTCCTAGGTTCCAGCCCCAGAAAAGATGTTTAAAAACATGTTTATGTTTTTGCCCGTTCTTTTTCCCCGTTATTTTTGAACATGACTTCGCAAAATTACTACAAACTTTGTTTCTCAACATTGGGATAACTTCGGCAACGTGCTCTCCAAAAAGGTAGTCATACACTCTCCTCAACAATACGTTCAGTAAATGTATATTTTAGAAGTATATGGTGGTGAGGCAGAAATTATCGCCATGTCTGAAATACTTCCCACAAATATCATCCTTTAGTTCATAGAACGTCCTCGAGTTTACAATACCGGTCAACATTTGTCTATAGACCTGCTGTTTAGTGGTCCTTCCGATCATGGCCATCACGAAGTTCACTCGCCTTTCATCTATTGACAACATTGGTATGTCCACACAAATTTCAGAGCCACCTTATCACAATAATGGGACATCACCTTGCCACTATCATGATTATCAGGAACAACCGCATTTCAAAACAGATTCTACTGAACGAACGGATTCCGCAGACGCATTTCAACCCACCATCTGTATATATGTAAGCACAACAAGCACAAGACGAGTACAAATGAGCTTCACGAATGACTTTTGCCAGGGTCGGTCAATCACAGTTTATGGTTGGCAAGCTAGGATGGTGCAGGGTGTGGGAGCAAGCAGCTAACCGCAGTGTGCATGTTTTTTGAGACCAACAATGCGTCGGTGGTTTTCCTCAACCTCCCTCGAGGTTCATTCCCGTTATTTAAAAATTTCTTCGTGATGTAGTGTATGTCCGTTTCCCCTTTCTTTGTAAAATCTATGAACAAGTCTGCGGCGTATGCTACGCCCCGGGTCACAACTAGTTTTAGTTATTTCTCAAATCTATAAAGGATATATAGTAAAAAATTCTACAATCAATCTGCCTGCAAAATTTCATCTCTAATTGATCATGGGAAAAGGGTTATAAAAACATCTTTAACAAATTGCGCACCGCAAGACAGATAGCAATTAATAACATTCACATTTACAGATCGGGAATATATTTTACAAAACTATCGTCAATATAATACACATCGCAACAGAAAGTTTAAAAAAGGTAGTTGACTATACGTACCACGACACTTTGGCAAAAAAAAAAATAACATGCTACATAGAAATAAATAGAGTTATTTTAAAAATTCATTAATTTAATTACAGAACATTCGATTGATCTGAAATTTTGATAGATCATTTTTATCATCGGCACGAGTCTGCCTGCGAAAATTTCAGCACGCCAGCATACGGGGAGTGGGTTAAAAATAAATCCAAAGTTTTTTCAGCATTAAAGCAAGGCATCAGACACCACGAGTTAATATAAAGGATTTAAATGAAAAGTGACAAAACCACAAGTGACAAAACCACAAATAACAAAACGACAAGTGACCAAAAGACAAATCTTCAATGCCTCCACTGTTTTTAATGTCCTATAAAGATCTACTGTCACTAGAGCACATTGTTTTGTTTATTTGTGTGGTTGTGTATGTATGTATATGCGTGATCCTAATTTGACAACTTATAAAGAAAACCCGTTCCTGCTTTGCATCATTCCACAAATAATAAAGGGAAGATGAAACACGATAACAAAATACTACTTAATAATATTTTTATATTTACCCCGTAATGAAGCACGGGTATTGGACTCGTATGTATAAAATAAAAAAACCCTTAGGTAAAGGGAATTTTGATAAGTGTTAATTAATCTAAAAAAGAAACAAATGTTTCAAAGACGTGAAAAAAAACCCATCGATATTATATTAAATGTGATCTACAAATTATAAATATCTATTTGTCCTTTTCTATACATTAAATACATTTTTTGTAGCAAGTAGTTATTAAATATTTTTTTTATAACTATCTAAATGTCTACTAGTCTAAATAAGGATGTTTGTTAAAAATAGGAAGCAAGAAACTAACAAACACTAGAAAAAATTTAAATAAAGATATTTACTGTATATGAAACAAGAAATTCACGGTTTAGTTTATTTGAATTGAAAACTAATTTTACAGGAAATATATGTATCCCTAGAAAGAAGAAATCGATTGCAGTGGTATACCACTGTTTAAATAAAACTCGTAGCAGAAGGGCTAATGCGCTATGGTTTTATGATTTGATGAATAAACTCTTGGAAAAATTAAAATTTTAAAGTCTCCGTTATGGCACATAAATAATATTTTTAAATCCCTGTTATTTATTAAATCATTCTTAATTGTTATTTAAAATCGTTTAAATTTTAATAAAATTAAAAATGATAGTTCAATTAAAATTTCAATATGGTAAAAATTCTGAAATTAATAGGTACAAAATAAATTAAAAAAAATTAAATTGTTATTTCCCCTATTATTCTTATTGAAAGTATGAATAATAGTGGACCATTTTCATACCAAAGAAAAATTCTCAATATAAAATGGCAGGAACAAGTTTCTGCCACCAAAATATTAGCCAGGTCAGGACTACCCAGGATCCACACTAGCCTCATGCAGTGCCAACTAGGCTGGGTGGGGCATGTAGTGCACAAGAGGGTCTTCTATGGTTAGCTTAATGGTGGGCATAGAGCACGTGGAGGTCCACGTAAGCGCTACAAGGCCACACTCAAAACTGCTCTAAAGATCCTTTACATTGGACACTATCCCTGGGAGGCAGCAGCAAGTGACCGATCCCCCTGGCCCTGGGAGGCAGCAGCAAGTGACCGATCCCCCTATCCCTGGGAGGCAGCAGCAAGTGACCGACCCCCCTGGCCCTGGGAGGCAGCAGCAAGTGACCGACCCCCCTGGCCCTGGGAGGCAGCAGCAAGTGACCGATCCCCCTGGCGCTCAATGGTAAGGAATGGCGCAGCTGTCTGTGAGGCTAGTAGACAACATGACCAAACGTGAAGCAGGAAGGACCGTGTACAAAACCCTCCTGAAAGGATCCCATCCATCTCTTGTCCGACATGCGGGATCCCATCCATCTTTTGTCCGACATGCGGGATCCCATCCATCTTTTGTCCGACATGCGGGATCCCATCCATCTTTTGTCCGACATGCGGACACATGACCGTGTACAAAACCCTCCTGAAAGGATCCCATCCATCTTTTGTCCGACATGCGGGATCCCATCCATCTCTTGTCCGACATGCGGGATCCCATCCATCTCTTGTCCGACATGCGGGATCCCATCCATCTTTTGTCCGACATGCGGACACATGACCGTGTACAAAAACCTCCTGAAGGGATGCCATCCATCTCTTGTCCGACATGCGGGATCCCATCCATCTTTTGTCCGACATGCGGGATCCCATCCATCTCTTGTCCGACATGCGGGATCCCAGCCATCTCTTGTCCGACATGAGGGATCCCATCCATCTTTTGTCCGACATGCGGACACATGACCGTGTACAAAACCCTCCTGAAGGGATCCCATCCATCTCTTGTCCGACATGCGGACACATGACCGTGTACAAAACCCTCCTGAAGGGATCCCATCCATCTCTTGTCCGACATGCGGGATCCCATCCATCTTTTGTTCGACATGCTGACACATGACCGTGTACAAAACCCTCCTGAAGGGATCCCATCCATCTCTTGTCCGACATGCGGGATCCCATCCATCTTTTGTCCGACATGCGGACACATGACCGTGTACAAAACCCTCCTGAAGGGATCCCATCCATCTCTTGTCCAACATGAGGGATCCCATCCATCTCTTGTCCGACATGCGGATACAAATTTCGTTAAAAAATATGGCCAACAATCCCCCAGAGGACACATGTGGCAGCCCAGGACTGGACTAACATAATGTGAATGGTCATCGTCAGCTATGACGGACAAACAACTTGGATTCTTTACAGTAACAACATATTTTTCGGGGGGGGGGGAAACAATAGTTCTGCCCCGGGCGGCACATACCCTAGCTACGCCACTGTACGTACGATAATTTATGGTTATCTCTTAAAGACATTTGACATTCCTATGGTTTGAGAAATACCGAATTTGTTTATCAGGCTTTCGCATAATTACATTTAAATACAGTTTAGAATTACATGATTTATTTTTAGCGCATTTTCGAGAAGTCGAATGCGCTATTGCACCCGTTTTGTCCGTCCGTCCGTCATCACCCTTGATCTCAGCATCCATAAGTCCTAGACCCATGAGGTATATATGTTTTTTGTATGTCCTGACCTGCCATTTGTGCATCAACACTCAGTTACTCGATCCGTTAAAAAACCCCGTTAAAACTACCAAAAAATATTTCGAATCGAGAGGTAACACTAGCGCAGGGAACGGCCGCCATTGCCGGAAGTCGAATGCATAATCCTTGGGGCATTGAAGAGTGGTGCGAAAGGGTGCAAAAGAATTAGTTGTTTTTTTTTAGTTGACGTCATTAGAATATGTGTAAAAGTTTAGAGAGTTTTACGTCATCATTTGTGGTGACTTGTAGTTAGATTAAAGAGAAAATAATTTTTTTTTAAAATGTAAAGAAATGACTTTTAAATTAAAAAAAAAGTCAGGTATATTCATTACACAAGAAAATTCATAAAAATATGTCTAAAATCTAAACACAATTACTGATAACTACATAATGCTGATATCTAACATAAGAACTGATACATAATACGAAAATGCGCTAACAAGTCCTGAGTTCCAAAAGGGACCAGGCTTAACATGATTTTTTTTTTAGTTATCTAACATCTTCACTACTTCACTAAAACGTTTTATTAATTACCATTACAATTGACGCCAATTTCGACCTGCTCACGTTTTTACTTGCACAATTTAAAATTGGAAATTTTGTGTCATTTATTTCAAGAACTTTTTGAAACATCAACATGGTGCTATAGATTCTAAGACATGTGTACTTCTTTTAAAGGAAAAGTAGCACGGCACGGTAAATATCAAATTATACCAATGTATCTATATCTATATCTAGATCTATATCTAGATCTATATCAAGTGAAACTAATTCATAATTCGGTTTAATCCTCGTGGACATGTTCATCTATTTACTTTTATTTTATTTACTCACTGAAATTAATATTTAAATAATTACACACATAATGATTTTTTTGTTTATAAACTCAGTGATGACGTACTGTCAAAAGGGGTACTATGCTTCGGGTTAGGAACTTCTCAGGTTAAATACTTTAAAAGTTAATCACTGACTTGAGTAACGAGTTATGTACGCAAGGCGAGGTACGTGTGTATATCATATTTGTTCAAAGTACTTTATGAATATGATCTATACACTATATTTATAAAAATTTAATATGCTATACAGTAGTTTCAATTTTACTATGAAAATAATAATAATCATCAGTAGCGCTACAGCCCATGTAGCGCCCTGGCCTGCTCCACCACATCCTTCCATTCAGATCGAGTCGTCTGTTCCCTGGTTTCTGTCTGTTAATAATTTTGATTGCTGTATATTCTGGCATCCTTTATACATGTTCTGGCCAGCCTAGTCTCTCTTTTTAATAGTCGTGGCTATAGGTGGGTCTTTGTATAGTTCTTAGTTTGTACGAATTCGCCATGAAATATCATTTAAATAAACACTTTCTAAAGTAATCCTTCAAAAAGTGAAATTGAATGGAGAGTAATTAATTACAATTACTAATAGCAGTAACTGCAAATAAAATGTGTAATTAATTAATTACAGAAGTAATCAGTCAGATTACGGCTGACTGAGAAAAACAACACGAGTTTGTTGTATTTACCTTTGCTGTCAATTATAATTATGGCGATGTTTGTGTGAAAAGTTTAATTTTCCGCTTATTGAATGTTACCGATGGTCACGGGTTCAAATCTCCATGAAGATAGGGATGAAAGGGTGTCAGTGAGTTCATCCAGCATCGAATGAGTATTTAACGCTTGTAGGCGACTGGGCATTGCGGGGAAATCTCGTAGTCGTGGCCATGGTCTGTATCATTTGCCAATAGACCGGTATGGTCTGTGGACGCAATAATCTTCTGTATGGTAGGAGTGTCTGTATTGATAAGACAAGACACCTGTAGTCTAAAGTGACGTAGGTGCCGTCACCATGAGTTTGCCACGAGAACTTGTCATTTTGTCACCTTGTTGTTTTTACTTTTGTAGTTTTGTCTGGTTACCCATGGGTTAAGTTGTATCTTAAAATCGTAAGATTAGATCTAAAGAAGTAAAATAAAGTAACTAGAATCTTATATTATCCTATTTATTAACTACCCTTCTTCTATCCAAAAGATTACAGCGTCATACGTTTTTCTAAGCCTCATACTTTTACTTGCTATTTAACCAGTTTAGGCAAACCGTTCCAGACGTGAAAAGGGAGGTTTTTTGTGTTTTTTTTTTTAAAATAAAAAAAGATTATTGTTATGTTTAGTTATATTTATCCTCCAGCGACCTCTTAGACTGTATTTAACATTAGCTTAAAAATGATGTTAGCTTTCTTATTTGTGGTGTCTAAGTTTATTATAGGTGAACTGTTGATAATTGAATCAGTTAAAATAAAGTTTAAAACAATGAATGAAATAAAACACAATCAGCAGAAATACACGCATTAAACAAAAGAACAAACAAACTATGATGGGCTTGAGGGTTTTATTGTTTAAAGTTTAAATCATGTTTGCAAATAGACCAGACTTTTAACGTTAAAAAAATAGACCAAATCTAAAACTTGGTTTTTGCATTTCCTAACTAAAACTGCATGTTAATAATTGTTCCGTTCCCACTAGAAGTGTGTCTATTTGTTGTTTCCGTCTTTTCCATTCTATTTCTTGAGGGCAGGTTTACAGGTGGCCAAACAAAGCTCTTCACTTTCAAAGTTGTTAGCGTTTCCCTCACAACCTCCGTATGTGAAGACCTCACATGCGCCAGTCACTTGGTTAAAAAAGTAACGATGAAAGATTCCTCTGCAAGGTCCAGCGGCAGATTCCAGTTCACAGATGGCTGGAAATGAAATGAGAGATGACGTTTAGACACAGCAACAAGTTTATTGATTGAACATAAATATACAAATGGCTGGAAATGAAATGAGAGATAAAAATTAGACACAGCAA
The DNA here is from genome assembly GCA_002072015.1 of Radix auricularia. Taxonomy (NCBI): domain Eukaryota; kingdom Metazoa; phylum Mollusca; class Gastropoda; family Lymnaeidae; genus Radix; species Radix auricularia. The sequence goes on from MUZC01001449.1 coordinate 16,255, forward strand.
CAAGTATATTGATTGAACATAACGATACAATATGTAATAAATTGATTAGTTTTACTGATATCTCCAACCAACCGACGTGCTAATTTGCTTTCAAATTTTATTTTGTGCTGACAAGCGAAAATTATTAAAAGTCTAAGCAACATTTTACATAACAAAACTAGGCGATACAATTTTAAGTTGAAAGAAAGTTATAAAGAGGATATGGGTGGACCTGAGATAGATGGACACAAACACGACTAACGTCTCCCTCAGCGAAGAAACAAAACACAATAAGAAGTTTACTAATAAAAAACTTAGTAACAGACAAGAAATGCAAGAAACATTTCAGGTTACATGTATATACAAATATAAACCAGAAGTATACAAACATTTCTCATTACAAACATACAGTTTGTACTCACCATTCTGCTGGGTGGACAGCTGAATGCACAGCATGCCAAACAGACAAAACACAAGCATTTTGGTCATCATTTTCTTTCTTGGGTTTGGAAGTCTTCGGACTTGGAGAGAAGATTCTTGGGATGGTTGAAGGCGTTGTGATTGTGTTACTGGTAGTTGAAGCTTTTATAGGAATCTGTCCAGATATGGCAGACATCGAGTTGATCACAAAGTTGTGCCATAGTTTATGTTAATGTGTGGCACTGAAAAATAAAATGAAACAATAAAATGTAAAAGAAGCATAAAAATATTGGAACGTTAAATGTAAATGAGAGCTAGTTATAAACGCTGCTAAGACAACACCAACAAGTTTATGTTACCTGCTCTATATTTTTAAAGGTGTGTAAATAAACGATAAGGGATAAAATTTAGTTATGAGTTGCAGTGAATATATTAATCGAATTTACTCATTTGACTTGTTTTAAGTTAAAAAATAGAACTTTAGAAAGATGAAAAGTGAAATCAGGACTTTCTCAAAGAGAGTTACCCGGAATCGACTAACCAATGTGTGCCTTGCTTTTTTTAGTTTAAGAACCATTTATCAAACGAAATTCTTGAGCGAAAAAATGTTTGTCACAATTTGTTTTTTCCCACATGTTACATGAGATATAGATCTACATCTTTTACCGACCATCTCTGAGAGGATTTTAGATAAAACACTATGATGATTGTCTATTTGCGCTCAGTTAAAAAAAAATGTTAGTGTTAGTTATAAAAAATGTTAGTGTTAGTTATAAAAAATGTTAGTGTTAGTTATAAAAAATAATTAAAGAATTTTCCGAAAGATTTTAGCCTCATTTTTTTCTCCATTTATGCAAACATTTTTGTCCGTTATATTTGAACATGTTTTGTGATGTTTCAACTTTTTAAAGAAATGTTTGGACAAATATTTTATTGACAAGACATAAAAACTAAGTCATTTTGTACATTTTATAGTCATCAAAGAATGCGTTTCTAGCTTCTAACAGTTTAGGTTGCCTGGATTAGTTTACTGTAAAACTACATGCAGACACATTTCAAGTATCAGCAATTATATACACAGCAGACGTGAGACTGGTGTTTTGATGACGTCACTCTTCTTCGGACTTCTGCAATGCACATACACTTTGATCAAATTAATTTAAATTAGAGTTTTTTTCAGAAAGTGCATATCATTAATATTAACAAAGGTGTTTTGTATGCATATAGACTCTTACTTGCTACATTATACCACATTTTCTCTACTACATGAAATGAGCTCTCTCATCAGCAATCTACAATTTGTTGTTTTTGTTTTTGGCGTGTGCATAATTAGGACATCTAATCATTTAACATGCAGACAATCTGTAACATGTAGGCTATTATGTTTTCTAAAAGAAATGATTTTTTTCTTTAGATTTCATATGGTATTTTTGGCATTCAAATCTCTTTTTCTCGTCAATTCTAACACCATTTCCCCGCTGGAGACCTGATATGGTACAATTGTACGCTCTAGCCCCCCCCCCCCCTCCTGCACGGCTTGTTTATTACTTGGGGGTAGTTAGAAACAAGGGCTTTGGACTATTTGCCCAGATCAGGAACAGGTCAACAAACACAGGGCCGACAGCAGCAACATCCTGTGGCAAGTAAGACTTTCAACTTGCCTACCGCCTTGACCCGAATATTATGTTAATTCTAGAGACTTAAACGTCTAGTCGAGAATACTGTGCTAGTTGACAGACCTAGAGACTTAAACTTCTAGTCGAGAATACTGTGCTAGTTGACAGACACTGTTATAAAAAAAAACTTTGTCCTATTTCATCAATTTAGTGATTCAAAACGACATCGAAGTATAAAACTATATTACCTCTCGTTCATTTGGCTAAATCTTGTATTTAAACACAAACTTCCTTGACATAATATAAAACTATAACGTAGTCAAGTGTTTTTCGGTAACTGGACTAAAGACTGATACAAGCGGTGTGGCTTTTTTCAAAGGTTTTCAGAGGGCCAATAAAAACGCCTAATTTGTATTGAAATGGCGGTAATATTAAGATATAGAAAAGGTTTAACTCTAGTGTACAGTCTTTAAGCTTTATGTATGAACTAATACAAGTAATAGTAAACGTTTCGGCTCATGCCTTCATCAGTACAAAGTACAATAACATAAATAATTACTTACATATATCTTAAAACATATTA
>MUZC01001449.1:27042-38839 GCA_002072015.1 Radix auricularia
CACCAATCAGCACCATTCAGTACCATTCAACACCATTCAGCACCATTCAGTACCATTCAGCACCATTCAGTACCATTCAACACCAATCAGCACCATTCAGTACCATTCAGCACCAATCAGCACCATTCAGCACAAATCAGCACCATTCAGTACCATTCAACACCAATCAGCACCATTCAGTACAATTCAGCACCATTCAGTACCCTTCAACACCAATCATCACCATTCAGTACCATTCAGTACCATTCAACACCAATCAGCACCATTCAGTACCATTCAACACCAATCAGCACCATTCAGTAACATTCAATACCATTCAACACCAATCAGTACCGTTCAACACAATTCAGCACCAATCAGCACCATTCAGCACCAATCAGCACCATGCAGTACCATTCAACACCAATCAGCACCATTCAACACCAATCAGCACCATTCAGCACCAATCAGCACCATTCAGTACCATTCAACACCAATCAGCACCATTCAACACCAATCAGCACCATTCAGCACCATACAGGACCATTTGCACCATTCAGCACCATTCAACACCAATCAGCACCATTCAACACCAATCAGCACCATTCACCTCGATTTAGCACCATTCAGCACCATTCAGTACCAATCAGTACCATTCAGTACCATTCAGTACCATTCAGTACCATTCAGCACCAATCAGCACCATTCAGTGCCATTCAGCACCAATCAGCACCATTTAGTACCATTCAACACCATTCAGCACCATTCAGCACCATTTAGCACCATTCAGTACCATTCAGCACCATTGAGCACCATTCAGTACCATTCAGCACCATTTAGCACCATTTAGCACAATTCAGTACCATTCAGCACCATTCAGCACCAATCAGCACCATTCAGTACCATTCAGCACCAATCAATACCATTCAGTACCATTCAACACCAATCAGCACCATTCAGTACCATTCAACACAAATCAGCACCATTCAGTACCATTCAACACCAATCAGCACCATTCAGTACCATTCAGCAACAATCAGCACCATTCAGCACCATTCAGTACCATTCAGCACCATTCAGTACCATTCAGTACCATTCAGTACCATTCAGTACCATTCAGCACCATTCAGTACCATTCAGTACCATTCAGTATCATTCAGCACCATTCAGCACCAATCAGCACCATTCAGTATCATTCAGCACCATTCAGTACCATTCAGTACCATTTAGCACCATTCAGCACCATTCAGTACCATTCAGTACCATTCAGTACCATTCAGCACCATTTAGCACCATTCAGTACCATTTAGCACCATTCAGCACAATTCAGCTTCATTTAGCACCATTCAGTACCATTCAGTACCATTCAGTACCATTCAGTACCATTTAGCACCATTCAGCACCATTCAGTATCATTCAGCACCATTGAGCACCATTCAGTATCATTCAGCACCATTCAGTATCATTCAGCACCATTCAGCACCATTTAGCACCATTCAGTATCATTCAGCACCATTCAGTATCATTCAGCACCATTCAGTACCATTCAACACCTTTCAGCACCAATCAGCACCATTCAGCACCAATCAGCACCATTCAGCACCATTCAGCACCATTCAGCACCATTCAGTATCATTCAGCACCATTCAGCACCATTCAGCACCATTCAGCACCATTCAGTATCATTCAGCACCATTCAGTACCATTCAACACAATTCAGCACCATTCAGTACCATTCAACACCATTCAGCACCATTCAGCACCAATCAGCACCATTCAGCACCAATCAGCACCATTCAGTACCATTCAACACCATTCAGCACAAATCAGCACCATTCAGTACCATTCAACACCATTCAGCACCAATCAGCACCATTCAGTACCATTCAACACCATTCAGCACCTATCAGTACCATTCAACACCAATCAGCACCATTCAGTACCATTCAACACCAATCAGCACCATTCAGTACCATTCAACACCATTCAGCACCATTCAGTACCATTCAGCACCATTCAGTGCCATTCAACACCAATCAGCACCATTCAGTACCATTCAGCACCAATCAGCACCATTCAGCACCAATCAGCACCAATCAGCACCATTCAGTACCATTCAACACCAATCAGCACCATTCAGTACAATTCAGCACCATTCAGTACCATTCAACACCAATCAGCACCATTCAGTACCATTCAACACCAATCAGCACCATTCAGTACCATTCAATACCATTCAACACCAATCAGTACTTTTTAAAACACCATTCAGCACCAATCAGCACCATTCAGCACCAATCAGCACCATTCAGTACCATTCAACACCAATCAGCACCAATCAGCACCATTCAGTACCATTCAACACCAATCAGCACCATTCAACACCAATCAGCACCATTCAGCACCATACAGGACCATTCAGCACCATTCAGCACCATTCAACACCAATCAGCACCATTCAACACTAATCAGCACCATTCAGCACGATTTAGCACCATTCAGCATCATTCAGTACCATTCAGTACCATTCAGTACCATTCAGCACCAATCAGCACCATTCAGTACCATTCAGCACCAATCAGCACCATTTAGTACCATTCAACACCATTCAGCACCATTCAGCACCATTTAGCACCATTCAGTACCATTCAGCACCATTGAGCACCATTCAGTACCATTCAGCACCATTTAGCACCATTTAGCACAATTCAGTACCATTCAGCAACATTCAGCACCAATCAGCACCATTCAGTACCATTCAGCACCAATCAGCACCATTCAGTACCATTCAGCACCAATCAGCACCATTCAGTACCATTCAGCACCAATCAGCACCATTCAACACCATTCAGCACCAATCAGCACCAATCAGCACCATTCAACACCATTCAGCACCAATCAGCACCAATCAGCACCAATCAGCACCATTCAGCACCATTCAGCACCATTTAGATCTATTATATTCTTGTATCATGCAACTCTGTATGATTTTATTCTTTATTCCTGACTATTTGAACATGCTTTAAATTATCAACAATTTTCTATGTAACTCTTATCTCTTGTCTTTATCATTCAATCTACCTTTGACCTTGTTGGATAATTAAAGGTAAAATTAAAGTTTAAGGGCTTGGATAGCTAGCATAAGGCAGGTGTTCAAAGTGTTGCTTGCCAGTCTCTTTTAGAGCATTTATTCAAGGAATGAATACAGTAGGCGATACAATGTTTTGAGCCGGGCCACTAAGTTCTAGTTATGTAGTAGTATGTAGGACACTTGACGTTACACGTAACGTTGTAGGAAATATGGCAAACAATAATACATTTATGATGATCTAAGACTAAAGGTGATTGGAAAAGAAGTGTAACAATTACTCGGTTACGGCCCCTGCACAAAGTTTATATTTATGTTATAAAAGGTTACTAATACCACGGGCCACACACCACAGGCCACAGACCACATACCACGGGCCACAGGCCACAAACCACAGGCCACAGACCACAGACCACATACCACAGGCCACAGACCACAGGCCACAGACCACAGGCCACAGACCACAGGCCACAGACCACAGGCCACAGACCACAGGCCACGACCACATACCACGGGCCACAGGCCACAGACCACAGGCCACGACCACATACCACGGGCCACAGACCACAGGCCACAGACCACAGACCAAAAACCACACACCACATTCTATGGGCCACAGACCACAGGCCACAGACCACAGGCAACAGACCACACACCACATACTATGGGCCACAGACCACAGACCACATGCCACAGACCACACACCTCATACCACGGGCCACAGACCACAGGCCACAGACCACATACCACATACCACGGGCCACAGACCACAGGCCACAGACCACACACCACATACTATGGGCCACAGACCACAGACCACACACCTCATACCACGGGCCACAGACCACAGGCCACAGACAACAGGCCACAGGCCACAGGCCACAGGCCACAGACCACAGACCACAGGCCACAGGCCACGGGTCATAGTCACAGGCCACAGACCACAGGCCACAGACCACAGGCCACAGGCCACAGGCCACGGTTCATAGGCCACAGGCCACAGACCACAGGCCACAGGCCACAGACCACAGGCCACAGGCCACAGACCACAGACCACAGGCCACAGGCCACAGACCACAGACCACAGGCCACAGGCCACAGACCACAGACCACAGGCCACAGGCCACAGACTACAGGCCACAGGCCACAGACCACAGGCCACAGGCCACAGACCACAGGCCACAGGCCACAGGCCACGGGTCATAGTCACAGGCCACAGACCACAGACCACAGGCCACAGGCCACGGGTCATAGTCACAGGCCACAGACCACAGACCACAGGCCACAGGCCACAGGCCACGGGTCATAGTCACAGGCCACAGACCATAGACTACAGACCACAGGTCATAGGCCACGGGCCACAGACCATAGGCAACAAACAACAGACCACAGACACTCTAATATTATCGCAGTCTGCCTCACCTTATCTCGACAACAAACTGTACATTAAAGCTAAACATTTTACACGTAATCGTCAATGAGTACATTTTATTGCTATGCTGTCTAGGGTGTTAGATGCTGGCGTGCCGTGGGTCACGGGTTCGAATCTCTGTGAAGGCAGAGTTTGTTCCCAGTACCAAGAGTGTCATTGAGTTCAACCAGCTCAGAATGTGTATCTGACTCTAGTTAAAGAAACAAAGATGGCTGGGAATAGCGTTGTCCCTCATAGCCGTGGTCATTAAAAGTTGTCACTTAGCAAAACGCAGGTCGAAAAAAATGGACATTTCTTCTTGTGTGAAGAGGTTGTTAGCTGCAGTAAAGTGTGATACTTTTCGGCCACTACATGTTTTTCTGTTTTACAACAGCCATGGAAGACAGCACCCGTGAGCTGCACGTGAGCAAGGAGGTCATCGATACAAGGGATTGGTCAGACGTTGTCGGAGTTTAATGGAAGTGAACTCCAACAACGAGTTAAATCACAAAGTAAAAAGTTTGACCATTTGAAGCATAGTTAGTGTTTTTAAATTTTGAAAGATTCACTAATACAACGATTTTCTCAAAGACCTGAAAGTGAGTTGTCTAATCTAAAGTCCTTTGGATAGTCCTTTACTTTATTTTGTAAAGAAAAGATACATGTATGAAACAATCAAATTAAAGTGAACGTACTCCCGACAAAGCTTTGAATTACACTAATGCTGATGTAAGTGTAATTACTAGTGGTACGGTCTGTACTCAGAATGTCATCAAAAAAAGATTTATAACTGAGATAGGAAAATGGGTGTTAAGTTGACAAAAAGCTGCCTGCACCTATGAAAATATCCTGGACAGATGTGTAACGATAAGTCAGTAACAGAGATGTATCTGGAAGAGACATTTACCGTAAGCTTCTTTTGGCTTAACGAATGTATGATGACAATAGAACTAAGGATTAAAAATAATGAATCAAAAATAAATAATAGGCGGTGACAGGTTTTAACAATAAAATATCTCAGAATCTATCGTTTAATTTTTGAAACAATATCCAGAGAGGAGCGACAGGTTTCCTTACTGAAGTTGATGAAAACTCGTTCCTATTTTCTTACCACTTTTCTTTATAGACAAGCACGAGTAGTCTCCTTGTCGTTATTTTAAATCAAAAGAAAATGTTGCTAAAATTGACAGTCGAAGACGCCATATTTGTGACGCTGCTAGTCAAGGAACAAGTAAAGGAAACATAATGAATTACAGTTTTAGTTCTCATCTTACGAGGTCAGAGCTATGAACATTACGATAAAATCGATCATAAATTTATATGATACTTTTCCAGGTGAATGACTGCATTTATGTGCTTAATACGTTATAATAGAGATCTTGAGTCTCTTAAATGAGCATATATTATGTCTTAAAGATTTGACACATGGATCAGTCCCATTGATCAGTCCCATTGATCAGTCCCATTGATCAGTCCCATTGATCAGTCCCATTGATCAGTCTCATTGATCAGTCCCATTGATCAGTCCCATTGATCAGATCAGTCCCATTGATCAGTCCCATTGATCAGTCCCATTGATCAGTCTCATTGATCAGTCCCATTGATCAGTCCCATTGATCAGATCAGTCCCATTGATCAGTCCCATTGATCAGTCCCATTGATCAGTCCCATTGATCAGTCCCATTGATCAGATCAGTCCCATTGATCAGTCACATTGAACAGTACCATTGATCAGTCCCATTGATCAGTCACATTGAACAGTACCATTGATCAGTCACATTGAACAGTACCACTGAACAGTCACATTGATCAGTCCCATTGATCATTCCCATAGATCAATACCATTGATCAGTCCCATTGATCATTCCCATAGATCAATACCATTGATCATTCCCATAGATCAATATCATTGATCATTCCCATAGATCAATACCATTGATCAGTCCCATTGATCAGCCCCATAGATCAATACCATTGATCATTCCCATTGATCAGTCCCATTGATCAGTCCCATTGATCAGTCCCATTGATCAGTCCCTTTGATCAGTCCCATTGATCAGTCCTATTGATCAGTCCCATTGATCAGTCCCATTGATCAGTCCCATTGATCAGCCCCATTGATCAGTCCCATTGATCAGTCCCATTGATCAGCCCCATTGATCAGTCCCATAGATCAATACCATAGATCAGTCCCATAGATCAATACCATAGATCAGTCCCATAGATCAATACCATAGATCAGTCCCATAGATCAATACCATTGATCAGTCCCATAGATCAATACCATAGATCAGCCCCATAGATCAATACCATAGATCAGTCCCATTGATCAGCCCCATAGATCAGCCCCATAGATCAGTCCCATTGATCAGTCCCATAGATCAATACCATAGATCAGCCCCATAGATCAATACCATTGATCAGTCCCATAGATCAATACCATTGATCAGCCCCATAGATCAGCCCCATTGATCAGTCCCATTGATCAGTCCCATAGATCAATACCATAGATCAGTCCCATAGATCAATACCATAGATCAGTCCCATAGATCAATACCATTGATCAGTCCCATTGATCATTCCCATTGATCAGTCCCAAAGGTCAATACCATTGAACAGTCCCATAGATCAATACCATAGATCAGTCCCATAGATCAATACCATAGATCAATACCATAGATCAGTCCCATAGATCAATACCATAGATCAGCCCCATAGATCAATACCATTGATCAGTCCCATAGATCAATACCATTGATCAGTCCCATAGATCAATACCATTGATCAGTCCCATAGATCAATACCATTGATCAGTCCCATTGATCAGTCCCATTGATCAGTCCCATTGATCAGTCCCATTGATCAGTCCCATTGATCAGTCTCAACGAATATTCTCATTGATTAGTTTCATAGATGAGTAAAGTCCCATAAACAAACATGCTCAAAGTCTCACACACAAACAATGTTTTTTTGTCCCCAACAGTGTTAGTGCATTTGCCCAAACTAAAAAGTTTCTCCGTCCATTCGCCAGCAAGACCTCTTGGGGTTAAGGTCGTGACAACTCCAGGCTGCCAGAACTCGGACAGACTTGCTTCAATTTCTCCAGGGACCGCCCTGTTGGTCCAGTTAACGTTTTTCGCCAGACTTTCTCAAAGTGGATAAGCTCGGCCGATGGTCAGCCCTGGTCGTGGAACCATGCCCACAAAATAACATTTCCCCTGGCCGAGCTCTGAGCTTTAATCGATGCATGAACAAATTCGGTGATTCCCCTACACCGACTTCCGAACGTCAAGGGAGCATGCATTGAAATATTATTAATGGGTATACAACTAACGATGTTTGAGTCTTTACATCTAGATTAAAATAACTTATACGTTACACAATTCAAACTTGGAAAATCTCTTGGGAAAATAAATAAATCTGCTGTGTAAACAAATCAAATAAATAGATGGCTTACGTCTGCTAATAGAATACATAGATGGCTTACGTCTGCTAATAGAATACATAGATGGCTTACGTCTGCAAATAGAATACATAGATGGCTTACGTCTGCTAATAGAATACATAGATGGCTTACGTCTGCTGATAGAATACATTTTTTAAAAATCTTCAAATAAATATTACAAAAAATTGTAAATAGGAATTTAAAAAAAAAAGCAAATTGTACCCTAAATGTTCTGTTTACTCTTTGCCTAGAGGAAGAGTTCTTTGGAAAGGGTGATAATGTTTTGTCATGAACATTTGATAGGCGATTGGCCTATAGGATTACACTTGCTAATTTCCTTATCAAACTATACAGCCACAATGTCCTGAGTGATATAGTGTGGTACAGTGAGTGTCCCATCCAAATGATATAACCATACTGTACTGAGTGATATACTGTGGTACAGTGAGTGTCCCATCTAAACAGTACAACCACAATGTCCTGAGTGATATACTGTAGTAAAATGAGTGTCCGATCCAAATAATGACAGTTGAAAGGCTGACGACTTGTATTTCTTCTTGTTCTCGGAATACAAAAGGATTTCATGGATGGAACCGGGCGGGAGCTGGTTTCTATTAATTTATTGGTTCGAAACTTATCTTTCTATTAATTTTACTTTAATACACATCAATTTTACTTTGACAGAATAGATAACAGTGGCACCAAGATGTATCTTTATATGATAATTCAATCTAACAGCGGCAAAATAACTGTTCATTTATAATGAACCACTTTCATACAACAAGCCTCAAGAAGATCCTCGGCATAAAGTGGCATGACGAAACTCCAGACACAGTGGTACTAACCAAAGCTGGCCTCCCCAGCATCTTCACCCTCCTGATGCAGTCACAGCTTCGCTGGGCAGGGCACCTGGCCAGAATGCCAGACGAGAGACTACCAAAGAGACTCTTGTATGGTGAGCTCCAGCATGGCCAGCGGTCCCATGGTGGACAAAAGAAACTCTTCTATGGCGAGCTCCAGCACGGCCAGCGGTCCCATGGTGGACAAAAGAAACTCTTCTATGGCGAGCTCCAGCATGGCCAGCGGTCCCGTGGTGGACAAAAGAAACTCTTCTATGGTGAGCTCCAGCACGGCCAGCGGTCCCATGGTGGACAAAAGAAACTCTTCTATGGCGAGCTCCAGCATGGCCAGCGGTACCGTGGTGGACAAAAGAAACTCTTGTATGGCGAGCTCCAGCATGGCCAGCGGTCCCGTGGTGGACAAAAGAAACTCTTCTATGGCGAGCTCCAGCATGGCCAGCGGTCCCGTGGTGGACAAAAGAAACTCTTCTATGGCGAGCTCCAGCATGGCCAGCGGTCCCGTGGTGGACAAAAGAAACGCTTTAAAGACACATTGAAAGCCTCCCTGGAAGCGTTTGCAATAAAACCAGACAATTGGGAAGAAGCTGGAATGGACCGGTCCACCTGGCGCCAATCTATCCATGCACGAAGGTGCCAGGACATGCGAGGCAAACAAAATCAACGCCCCAGAAAAAAAAAGGCAAGCCCGAACGGCCCGCACTGTCAACCTTCCAGGAGACAACCCACTTATCCCATGTGCCTTCTGTTCCCGAACCTTCCGTGCCAGGATCGGTCTCGTCAGCCATCTGCGCACACATAGACAAAACCAGTCCCAGCAACCCTCGGATGACTCGAGTGGTCCATCGATGAACGAACTTACAATACGAGTGTTGATTACTCAGCTAAACGATGTTAAAATGAAATAAACTAGAATACCTTAGGTTTCAGATGAAGCAATAAGCTATATGAAAACTTATATTCTTGATTATGTCCTTATAATAAATACAGCCAAGCCAAGTGTTCACAAAATATTGATACGTATTACATGATGACACAATGTGATTTATCTTGAATAAAAAAAAATGTTGCCGCAATTTGTTGGGTAAAAATGTTTGAAATGTTTGTCCAAGAAATATTCTGAAGATGACAAGATAAGATTTATAAATGTCTTTTAGACTTGGCAGCACGGGTGATTACATGCACGCCTGTTATTGGGGGCCGGGAGAGGGGTTTCTAGTTATTTTAGAATATTCAACGTCTTGCCTTAATGAAATGAGTGATCAGCCACTCGTCTGAGAAGCTTGTTAAGGAACGTTTTATATTGAATTCGATTATTATCTGTGCCACACTTTACAATTTATTTAAGAATTTCAAAGTAGAGAAACAAACCAATTCACTTTGAGCATTTGGTCCACACATCCAGGTTGGATAACTAGAAAATAATACAGTCGCTAGTAGTAAGTTGTACCTACGAGTTATCTCCAGTGCCAATGGTTGTAACACTCCTTAAAAACAGTGTACATGTTGGACGTGCGCAAAATACAAAAACTAAATAAATCTTGAGGTTTAAGGCGCTAAGATGCGTTGACAACATATGCCAAAAATGTTAATAAAAGAATTACAGCAGCATATTTTTTTTCACCTTCCATAAATGTTTCATGTAGACACCAGACTTTACTTTATTTGAATAATCTTTGTGTTTCTGTTTAAGACTGTGTTAGGCCCACTACACTTTGGTAATGTATATAAATGATGCACCCAACAACATCTCAGCAAGAACAAAAGTTAGAACAATTAAATCAGGTCAAGATAGCAACATCTTACAAAAAGACCTGGATGAATTAATAAAATGGGAAACTAGCTGGATTGTGTCTTCCAACCCGAAAAGTGTGAGCTGTAAAGAGTAAAGGAAAAGGAAACAAATAAATTCAAAATTTCCATTCATGGCAAACAACGAATCTAAAATAAGGATGCAAAATACTCAGGAGCATTGCTTCTTTAAAAATAGCACAACGCACCTTTTACGTCGTTTAGGCACCCCCCCCCCTAACATGTAATTATATTACTATCTGAAATGTTTGGTCTTACAGCTTTACAAGTTGTATTAAATTTGAGTTCCGGTAACTTTTCAAAAAAATTAAAATTTAAAAATCTCTTCTTTAAGGTAATAATAAATGATAAATTATGGAATCCCCATATCAATGAAGTTTTTAAACAATCAAATGAAACCTTAGGCTTTCTAAAAAGAAACTTTTACAGAAGTAATAAGATTAAAAAACTAAAATGCTACCTCACTTTGGTGAGGCCTATACTAGAATTCCATCTTAAGTTTGGGACCCATCCACCAAGAAAAAAATGATTAACTAGAACAAATTCCAAAAAGAGCTGCCAGATTCAATATTGGGAATATTATAAGCTGACAAGAATAACATCATTAGTTAAATCATTAAAAATTGAAACACTAGACGATAGAAGAACCAAGAATAAAGTAGTATTTATAAATTATTTAAAATATTACCGTGATTTAAAATATTATAGTGATTAAAATATTAGAGTGATTTAAGATATTAGAGTGATTTAAGATATTAGAGTGATTAAAATATTAGAGTGATTTAAGATATTAGAATGATTTAAGATATTAGAGTGATTTAAGATATTAAAGTGATTTAAGATATTAGAGTAATTTAAGATATTAGAATGCTTTAAGATATTAGAGTAATTTAAGATATTAGAGTGATTTAAGATATTAGAGTGATTTAAGATATTAGAGTGATATAAGATATTAGAGTGATTTAAGATATTAGAGTGATTTAAGATATTAGAGTAATTTAAGATATTAGAGTAATTTAAGATATTAGAGTGATTTAAGATATTAGAGTGATTTAAGATATTAGAGTGATTTAAGATATTAGAGTGATTTAAGATATTAGAGTGATTTAAGATATTAGAGTGATTTAAGATATTAGAGTGATTTAAGATATTAGAGTGATTTAAGATATTAGAGTGATTTAAGATATTAGAGTGATTTAAGATAT
>MUZC01001449.1:52772-67486 GCA_002072015.1 Radix auricularia
CCAACAAACCATCTCATTCCCCACTACTCCAACCATCTCATTCCCCACTACACCAACAAACCATCTCATTCCCCACTACACCAACCATCTCATTCCCCACTACACCAACCAACCATCTCATTCCCCACTACACCAACCAACCATCTCATTCCCCACTACACCAACCAACCATCTCATTCCCCACTACACCAACCAACCATCACATTCCCCACTACACCAACCAACCATCTCATTCCCCACTACACCAACCATCTTATTCCCCACTATACCAACCATCTCATTCCCCACTACACCAACCAACCATCTCATTCCCCACTACACCAACCAACCATCTCATTCCCTACTACACCAACCAACCATCTCATTCCCCACTACACCAACCAACCGTCTCATTCCCCACTACACCAACCTACCATCTCATTCTCCACTACACCAACCAACCATCTCATTCCCCACTACACCAGCCAACTATGTAGTCCTCTACGTTCCCTGGTCAGTTCAAGCATACCCCCCGCCCCCAAACCTCTCTATAGTTGCAAGATCACGAGTTAGGACGTGCCGCCTGACCAGATATCGCCCGCCCCGTCCATCTATTCAAGGAGATCCGATCTATTACTTTCAAACAGCAGCGGGAGGGGTGGGAGGTGCAATATTCCCATGACCCCTGACCCCCATCCCCTCCCAACCGAGCCAGGCACCGGCTATTCAGCTGTGGGGCGGCATACCGTTGTCTGACCAGGCAGACGATAAATCGCACGCCGGTCTTGCTCTCTAAGATGGATTACAGTTTCTTGTTTTTTTAAAAGGGTTCCAACCCTGAAATGTTATCGATTTAGAGAAGATCATCCACTGTCAAGTTAAAAGTTCATTGTTGGTCACAGATATTACATAGTTTGGGAATTTTTTAAATAATTTTTTTTTGTGGGGGTATATCCAAAAATAGTTCACTCTTAATTTTTTTTTTTTTTCACTTACAAATACCAGGAGCACACATTTGTTATCCCATCAGTAATTGGACAAGGAGACATTACAAAGCCATGTCAAAGTTTCATATTTTTAAACTGCAGGTGGGGCAGTTGATAATGACGAGTATCGTTATACTTTTAATGAATTGAGCTGCGTCAATCAGAAGTATAATGAAAATAAAATGGCATTTTATTTGAAAAAAAATCATTAGTGGTAAACATATAGGATAAAAATTTAATAGAATTTGAAATGCTTCATACAAAATATTTGTTTATTCATTTGAGTTAAGAATAGGATTCAAATTATTATGAAATTTAAAACTCAAATAAGCTAATAAGTCGGAGAAAAGACTTAAATTTTTTTAATATATTAACATAAAAAATAATAGAAGCGAAGTTGGCAAATTATACAATGATTTACATGTCATGGTCTAGTGACCTGTGTGAGGGATAGTTCCTCAACAATGGTGTAATATGCTCCTAATACTGGGATTGGGATCTGTCGTAAGGATTGAAATTACATCACAATATGAAATGCATGAAGCTCAAAATAAGAAAGAGAGAAGGAAAAATATATCAGTTATCTTACTGGTTTTTATTTACCTTTTAAATTTAAATAAGGAATTTATAAAAAAAAAATATTATCTATTCTATTAGGGGATTAATTTTTTTAAAATTAAAAGTGTTTATAATTCAATCAAGTAATTTAAGAGAAAAGTGTGGATGACCGACCAAAGTAAATAGTGAAAGAAATAGATAAAACAGACACCTGTGTTAATTGTCCTTAACGATCCGTATCTGCTATGAAATCTTGTATTCTGAAACCCACCTACAGTTGACTGTATTGACTTGGAAGAGTTTATTACGTTAAATTATGCGATGAAAAAGTATTTGAAAAATTAAAATATTTGGCTCTAGTTGTCGAGAAGAGGACCCCCCCCCCCCCAACCAACCGAATCTACAACCTTCGTTAATTTACGGTAAGTGCTAGCGCGTGCGACACGACACTTCCGGCCGTATCTAAGGGAGTTTATCCCCATTAATTGCCCACTTGGCAGTTTCCCTCCAGAGCCAGAAGACAGCGAGCTTAAGTTATTGGTGAATGCATTCACTTTCCGTAACTAGTGAGTCCGTCTTAACCCCGGGGAGCATCAACTGGCTAATGGAATGATAACAAGCAATACGTGGCACAACAAACTTTCCTCTGAACTTACGTCCAAGGCTGCCTCATTAACATCAAGTCCAAGCTTAACGTTCAGGTTGTGTTTAGTTTAGGGGTGTACCAATTAGATATTTTTCCGATACCGAGTATTGTCAGACCTCTTATAACGAGCACCTCAAATCGAGAAATTCGCCTAACGCCCTAACATTTCTTTGTGTGAAAAATTTGCTCCTTTATTGTTTTCGTGTGTGATCTACCGTTTGTACAAATTTTTTGTATCCATACATTAATCCTACTATCTTTGGACAGTTTACTAGCTAAAAGGAATAATTATTTATCATAATTTTTTTTTTTTAAAGTTTTTTTTCCATTCAAAATCTAAACTGTATTGTTGTTGTTTCATTCTTTAACACTCTTTCTCATTTAACGAATAAGACTCTAAAAAAACGAATTCAACTCGTTGTGAGAGGTTTGACTGTGTTTGAAGGAGTATTAACCTACATTTTGTGACCTCAATTCCACTGCTGGCGTCACACTTTATTCTCTCACCTTAAAATAATGGTTTTATTATCAGGTGCCCTGCTATAAATACAATTATTATTTCTTGATTTAGTTTTTAAAATATACTTTGTTAATAAATCATTTAACTACACACATGAACCATGTGGGACGTGGTGGTCGAGAGGTAGCGCTCTCGACTGTCACACTGATGGTCACGAGTTCGAATCCACACGAAAGTGAGGATTTGTTCTCGGGGCCTGAGGAGTCCCCGAGTCACCCAGCTCCGAATGGGTACCTAACTAGACAATAGTTAGGCGGCTGGGGTAATGCGTGGAACCCCTATAGCCGTGGCCTGTGACCGCTGCATCACTTGCCAACAGATCATCTCTCATGGTCTGTGGACGCAATTATCTTCTGCATAGAAGGAGCGTCTGTATATCTAAGATAAGATGACAAAACACAATGTCCTCTAAAAAATGTAAAAATAAAATTATGAACTCCTTTTCAACCTTCATCTTTGACTCATAATTAATTCTAACCAATGGTTTTTTGCTCACGGCCACTTTTTCTGACTGAAACGATCAGTACAGTAGTAATAGAGTAAAAATTAGGTTGAAGGGTGAATGGTTGCCAATGACAACAAGCCTCCACACGGTACATTTTGTTATTACCTACGAAACGAAATGTTTTAGGCATGCGGTTCTGCGTGTATCTTTGCTATTGGAGCAATTACGTAATAATCATCCTCGGCATCACTAACGCGCGGATTACCGAGTATTGCCGAGTATTGCCGAGTATACGGCCGATGCCGAATAGCCGAACCGAGCATCTGATTTTCTCTAGTTGGTTTTTTTATATTAGAATTAGCCACTGTAAAAGTTTGTGGTGTTAAACAAGTCTGAATTGATTTGGGGAAATCCACAATGTGTGCAGTGCCAAGATGCATATTTATTTCTTAGGCCCATTGATATGTACTTGGGTGTATTAGCATGCAGGCAAACTGTGTGGTACCATTCATTGCAGGTGTCACACTGAATTGCTCCTTGTTTACTAGTGCATATAATCGGAAAGATCACGGAATTTAAAAAAAGAGACAACTTGAATAAATGACGGAATATTTACAAAATACGATGACTAGAAAAACGTTTAATTTGTACTTAACTGATCAATGAGATTTAACTGATGAAACCAGTAGTAAGACTTTTTTCTAGACAATATTAATTAAAAATGAGTAAAGTATAAGATATGAATCAGAAAGAAAGGAATTAGGAAAATGTGATGAAATGAGAGATATCAGCACGAGGAAATCTTCATTGTCAGAAGATGATCTCACCGCTGACTCGACAGATCCGTTCAGTAAATACAACCGTGATTCTGGACTCTGCCATTCAGTTTACACAAGAATGATGCAGCATGGCCTTGAAATAAAAACTCAATTTTTAAAAAGACTTATAAAATTTATCGCATTGATAAAATTATAGAATTAAAAAACATTAACACATTTCGCCCGCTATTTGGGAGGGGGAGGGCGTTTAACCTGACTAGTCACTTGACTGAAACTGATGGAAAGTTTTCGCATTAAAACCACCATAATTTGTAGCTGATAATTTTTCGAAGGTTATATTTATTACTGAAATAGAAAACTATTCTGTTTTGTACAACTATTTTAATGATCAAACCTTGATTTTTAAAAAAATCGCTTGTTTATTATTAATTTTAAAAAAAAACTTCCTACCAAGGATGAGGAAATGTAAGAAAAGCAATTTAAGAACGATAGGTCTATACATTGTACCAATTGTTACCAACAACTCTTTGAACCAACAAACGTCTACGGACATAAAAGAGATCGTTTGAATCCAATTTGTTGCCACACAGAGTAGGAAAGGGAGAAATGTAGGCCAGACTTTTGATAAAACTACTAATAGAGAAAGTGAACTTCGTGATGGTGGAAATAAAACAAATGATTCCATTTCGATTGGTCTAAGCACGTCATAGCCATTGTCAAAATATAAAATGGATTTTTGGAGAAAGGACTGACCATGAATGACGTCACACGCCTAAAATACAGGGGGAGTAGGGGGTGTCACGCGTGTGTGACGAGGGAAAGGGGGATGTTTGAAAGAAATATGACGTCACATCAAAATGAGCTACATTAAATAAAAGTTCAACTTTAATATTTGATTTCTTTTCAATTTATTTCATTACAATTTACATGCCTTCACACGTATTATGATATTAGAGTGCATACTTAAACTAAATACATATTTAAATGACAAAATATTATTTTGCATATGAAAAACATGTAAACAGGGTATGAGTTAGCATTGACAGTAGTGACAGGACGTAACAAAACAGCGAACGTTTCGGCAAAGAAATACACAAATAAAACGAATATAAAGAAATTTAAAAAAAAAAATCTTTAGCTGCGGTGAAATCTAAAGAGTCAATGAAAGCCTCAAACGAGGTTGTATCGCAATCTCAACTCTGTCAATCTAACAGCTTGTCACTATTTCGCTTTCTCACTAGTAAACCGTCTAATTATACTTTTTTCCCCCCACAATTTCAATATATTATTATTTCATTTTCTATTTTAGTAATGGCTCCCAAATTTTGTGTCGTAACACAACAAATTCGTTCTGCTATGCACGAAATAAGGAATAATACCTGTTCACGTATGCACGTCTAAATAAATAATAGTAATACGAGATAAAAGTATGTAGTATAAATAACGAAATGTATAAATTATTAAAAAATTAGAAACAAACCATAATAAATATTTCTTAGATTTTAATGCAAATTAAATATATCAAAATAATTTAAATCATATAAATGTTATAACTATTAATCGATTAATTAATCGTTAATTTACGAAGCACTAATACCCACCAATCATTGAAAAGCAAATCGACCAACTAACATTGACATGATGATAAATCTTAAAGGGTTTATCATCAATATCCGGCATCCCGGCAAAACAGGATCATCACTTGGACATCACCTTTTACAGTACGCTTTTTTTTAACAAAGGATATTTCTATATTCACATTACCCAATCCATCATTTAGACACAATATTTCCCAAAGTTCTATAAATAATTGACAATATTCGTCTCTCTGCTGTTTCTTGTAATTGATGTATTTTATAGATAGCGGTTTATTTCAATTTTCAATTGATAATTATTACACGATTCTGCTTCACGGGAAGAGATTAAAACCAATGTAAAGGCTTCCAGGACTCAACATTTTTCCCTAAACGTCGCTTGATCGGTTTAAACAGCACTTGTACAATGTACAGAGAGTACGTGACCCGTATGTAAACACGTCAACAGTGCTAATCCTCAAAGGTTTTTGTTTAGATATCTTGGTTTTTAACTTTAACTCTTCACACTTCCCCAAGGGGGCCGCGGTGGTTGAGTGGCAAGCGCACTCGACTGTCGTTCCGATGGTCACGAGTTCGAATCCATTGGAAGCCAAGGACCCGTTCCCGGGGCCCAGGGCGTCCCCGAGCCTCATCCAGCTCCAAATGGGCGAAAAGTGGCGGGGTAATGCGTGGAACCCTTAGCCGTGGCATGTGAACGCTGCATCACTTGCCAAAAAAACAACTGCTGCCTTGCAGATGGTCTTGGCTGGCCAAAGGCTATGGAAGCAAATCCAGAAAATACAGCAGGCTGAAGTCGGAGACCACGGGCCAATTGGCGCAAAACTCGTGGCACGCAAAACTCAATATTCAATATTGAGAACGAAGAAGAAGAACACTTCCTCACTGTTTAGGATTTTGTTAACACATCTTGGTTTTTAACTTTAACTCTTCTCACTTCCTCACTGTTTTTCTTTCCTGATTTTTTGTTAACTTCTTGCCACCATATTTCTTTTTTTCTTTTTTCTTTTATTTCCTATTCTGTGCACGATTATTTTCCCATGGCTGAGTACTTCATAAATAGTGTAAATTCAATTTAAATACGTGTGTTTATGTGTTTGTCATTAAAAAAAGGAATTTCCCGAAAGTTTATATATGTATTTGTCTATTAATTAAGCTTTAGTTGATTGTTTTAATCGTGTGTTTTTGTCTCTTTCGTCCTAAAGGCTCAATCAGTATTTGATCATCTTAAAATCCATTCTGTTTTGTTTCCAAGAAATGAAGTTGGTTGTCACCCTTGCCATGATCCATTTAGCGAACCCGTACCATGAGTCGGAGAACCCTTTCTTTTGTCTGGTGGACGTCATGACAACCGGAAGTCTCTGGTCAGACTAAGAACAAGCAGCCGACAAATTGAATTGACACCCACCGCGTCACCAAGGGGAAGCCACACCTTTTGTAACAGGGGACTTAATCGGTCCAACACATTGACTCGAACTCGGGGATCCGTCTGCAACCACAAGGGAGT
The DNA here is from genome assembly GCA_002072015.1 of Radix auricularia. Lineage (NCBI taxonomy): Eukaryota > Metazoa > Mollusca > Gastropoda > Lymnaeidae > Radix > Radix auricularia. The sequence goes on from MUZC01001449.1 coordinate 59,785, forward strand.
TAGTGTTTGAGTCGTTAATAGAGTACTTGGATTCCTGGTATCTTAGTTCGACCAATTCCCATTAGTGAATGTCCATTTCTCCTCATCTAGATTTTAATTCATGAACGTTCAATGTATTTGGAGGAAATAATTTACTTAAAAGAGTTCCAAACCCCAAAATAACCAAAAGGGAACTCTTCAAGTGAAAATAAACCAATCCCATCAGTCATTTATAGTTCACACTTTTTTTTTTGCAACGATAATTGTCTGTGTGATCGCTCATACACTTATCTTTTCTTATCTTATCTTATCTCATCTTTTACAGACGCTGCTTCTAAAATAAAATCATTTCTTTAAACGATTATCCATTTTTAATAGAGTTTTAAATGTGATAAGAGTGTTGCTTTTCCTAGTGTGACCAGGAACTCCAATATCAAGACGCGAAAAACGAGAATTTGTATGTGTTCGTTCTTGCATACGAAATAAGAAAAGTGTTTTAATCCGTATGTCTTCTGAGGGTTGTATAAGATTATCTTTGTGTTGTGTTTAACCCTATGTCTTCTGAGGGTTGTATAAGATTATCTTTGTGTTGTGTTTAACCCTATGTCCATCTGAGGGTTGTATTAAATTATCTTTGTTTTGTATTTCCAAGTAAGAATGCCTAATGTATTACTACTAATTTGCTATTTGTTCTTCTATCCTCTAGTGTTTCTAGGTTTTAGCATGTCACGGTAGTTATTTATGACAGCTGGATGTCAGTAAATTTAAGTGTTGATGTTTATCTGAAAACCTAGAAGAGACAGCAGCATTAACCAAACTTCGCAGCTCGTGAGGAGCGTAACCGCGAATTTATTTTGGCACCCTTGACAAATTTAAGCTTTCCGGCTTTTACAATAGAAAAAAAATACCTGCATTAGTATTAGGCATTAGGTGTAAAATTTAACTTGCTATATTACTTATGTTAAGGGGCCGCGGTGGTCGAGTGGCAAGCGCGCTCGACTGTCGTTCACGAGTTCGAATCCATGGGAAGCCATGGACTTGTTCCCGGGGCCTAGGGCGTCCCGGAGTTCCACCCAGCTCCAAATGGGTGAAAAGCGGTGGGGTAATGCGTGGAACCCCTATGCATGTGAACGCTGCATCACCTGCCAAAAAAACAACTGCTGCCTTGCAGATGGTCTTGGCTGACCAAAGGCTAATTCAGAAAATACAGCAGGCTGAAGTCGGAGACCACGGGCCAATTGACGCAAAACTCGTGGCACGCAAAACTCAATATTCAATATTGAGAACGAAGAAGAAGAAGAAGTGTTATGTTAAAAAATGATACATGAATATAAAAAAATTCCAAAAGTACGAAAATAATAAATTAGAATAAATTGAAGAATTAGCCCTCGGCGCTCTTGGCAACTGCCTAGATTCCAAGTCGTTGTTACGCCTCTGCAGCTAATATGAAATTAAAATATACCATTTATGTGTCATTTGAAGTAATTAAACTATCATTTAAAGTATTTTTACGTATGTTTTTGTAAAAACACTGATGTATATATATCATACAGAATGGGACTGCATAAAGCTTTTTTGAATAAAAACAAATTACACAAACTATTTGTGTAAGAAAACAATAAATTTAAGCTTTATTTATTAAACAATACAAAAAATATTAAACGTTTCGGCTCATGCCTTCATCAGTACAAAAACATTTACTTACATATATCTTAAAATTAAAACATATCAGAGTCTATGTGATTAAAAAAAATGAAAAGAAAAGAAAAACAAAAATAAACAAGGACATAGACTTAGAATATAAGAAAAAGGAGGAAGTTGAAGTATCTAAAGCAACAGTGAAAACCACAACCACTGTTGGAGTATCTAAAGTAACATTTTTTAATTCGATTTTTTAAAAACATAACAGGTTTGTTTCCGGACAAAGTTTTGATTTGTTAAATCCATCAATGTTTAGAGTTTTTGTGCAAAAGATGTGTTGCTTGTTGTCGTGTACTGAGACACATAAACTCTGGACCTTATAGGAATTAGGCTCCTGAATCTCATTGATGTAAATCTGAATATATTCAAGTTTTAATGAACATGGGATGGTACTGTCAAGATCTCAGGACAAATGAACCTCTGATAGTATGATTAATATATCTATATGAATGAATCCGTGATTGTATGGTGAATATTTCTATATGAATGAGCCCGAAATTTACGGTCAAAATTTATTTATAGATTTGTAAGTTATACAAAGGGAACAAGATTCAGGGAGTTGTTTTAAATTATTTCCATTTTCTGGAAATAAGTAGCCGAACACTAGCGTCTTAAGAGCCGTCCTAGTTACGCCGCTGTAAAGAGCCGTCATAAATAGTTACGCCACTGTAAAGAGCCGTCATAAATAGTTACGCCACTGTAAAGAGCCGTCATAAATAGTTACGCCGCTGTAAAGAGCCGTCCTAGTTACGCCACTGTAAAGAGCCGTCATAAATAGCTACGTCACTGTAAAGAGCCGTCATAAATAGCTACGCCACTGTACAAGTTTGTCTTGCCTGTCATCCCCCAAACCCTATTTGTGACAAAAAATGTTTAAAACTTAAGTTTTTACAATAAATACATACAAAAAATGTCAAATCTAATAACTTTATGTTTAAAAAAAAAAAGAATATACTGTAGTGAAGACATTGAAATTGTGTTATTTATTGTAGCATTCGTTTGACCATCTTTTTTAGACCTGGAGAATTAAATTACATAGTTTTGGTCACAATTTAAAGTGAAATAATATGGTAAAGTTAACTACATTTTTCTGTTTTATATGAATAAAAAATATTTTATCTCATTTAGTTTTGGTCACAACAAAAATACTGATATTTTATTTCAGTTAAATTTCATTTCATCAATGAAATTATAAATAACGTTATAAATAAAGTTATCAACGACATTATCAATTCAAATTATCAATGACGTTATCAATTAAGTTATAAACAAATTTGTCTATGAAGTTATCAATGAAGGTTTCGATGAAATAATCAACAAAGTAACCCCAAAAAAGTTATAAACGAAGTTAAAATTAAAGATACCGACTAGTTAAAATTTTAAAAAAATATCTCTTAATCTCGTCCAACCCAACGCCCTGTAACAAACATACACATAATCATCAATGTTATAGTTGCATATTTGATTCCTGACAATGTGCAATTCTTGACCGGCTCATCCATTGAGTTATATGCGGGCAATTATGTAAACGACAGCCATTCTTCACATCTGAAGGATGTCAATAGATGAAAAGATTCTGGACACACACAGGGCTAACTGGCTACAGGATCCTCAGATAGGCTAACTGGCTACAGGATCCTCAGATATGAATATATCGTCTTGTTTGATCCCCGGGCAATGCTGGCCTCCAACTGTAGCAGAAGTACACGTCAAGGTCAAATGTAAGGAATACGAGACCATTGGTTGGGTCATTCACATCACGTGATAATGTTACCGCACTCGTTAAGTGACCTCCAGCTTCTCAAAGGTTGACCTTGAAACCAAATGTGTTAAACTAGCACAGGTAGAGAGAAACCAATCAATAACAAGATGTAGCGCTAACCCCAAAAAATCATAATAAAATATGCATAACAAACACAATTATTTATAAACAATAAAAAAGGTTCTCTATGGACTTTATAAAAAGCCAGAAACAAAACTAAGTTTGAAAATTGATATCCCGATTGTAAATAAAGAATGATGAACTCTAAAATATAACGATGGATGTCTGGGCAACTATATCATGGTCAGCGCTGACCAATATTGTTAGAGACCGAGGTAACAGGCGCCCCCAGGAATGTTTCCTATATGGATCGGTCAGTCACATTAGTTTGCCTCGTGTTGTTGAAAGGATATCGTGACACGCCATATCGGCGCGGACATAACGGCCCCGACTTAAGACCCCGACATAACGGCCCTAACATAGCAGTATTAACAGCCCCACATAACAGTCCCAACATAACAGCCCCAACATAATGGCCCCGACATAACAGCCCCAACATAACAGCCTCGACATAACGGCCCCAACATAACGGCCCGGACATCAGTCCCAAAATATCAGTCCCAACATAACAGCCCCGACGTAACAGCCCCAACATAACAGCCCCGACATAACAGCCCCACCATAACAGCCCCGACATAACGGCCCCTACAGGACAGCCCCAACATAACAGCCCCGACATAACAGCCCTAACATAACAGCCCCGACATAACGGCCACTACAGGACAGCCCCAACATAACAGCCCCGACATAACAGCCCAAACATAACAGCCCCGACCTAACGGCCCCTACAGGACAGCCCCAACATAACAGCCCAAATATAACAACCCCGACATAACAGCCCCAATATAACAACCGCGACATAACAGCCCCAAAATAACAGCCCCAATATAACAACCCCGACATAACAGCCCCAACATAACAGCCCCGACCTAACGGCCCCAACATAACAGCCCCAACATAACAGCCCTAACATAACAGCCCCGATATAACGGCCCCAGTCAAAACGGCCCAAGACAAATTGTTTAAGTTTTGTAATTGAAAGTTTAATCTTTTTGTGCATTTAAGCTTTTGTCAATTTTTTCACCCTTAAAAAGTGGTCATATTGTAAAATTATATCTTGTGATGTTAATATATTATTTCTTATCAACAAAGAGCCGTGACTTGTTATCATATCGAGTAGAGGCTATGAAATTCTTTCTTATGATGCCATTATTATTGTTTCTTGTAAACTAATCCTCACAACCGAATCTAATATAATAGTTTGTTGCATTTTTGACTACTAGTCCATCTGTTAGTCCAGGGCTATTTTTACCAGGGCCGTTATGTCGGAGCCCATTTGTCGGGGTCGTTTTGTCTGTGAACCCATTAATATACATGTCCATTGCTACCACTAACTAGTCTCATGTGTTGTTGGACATTCTTACCACAAGCGTCACACAATGTTGCCACAGGATGCTGCCACAAATGTGGTTACACGATGCTGTCACAAATGTCAGATCATGCTGTCACACAATACTGTCACAAATGTCATACCGTGCTGTCACACAATACTGTCACAATGTCATATCATGCTGTCACACAACACTGTCACAAATGTCATACCATGCTGTCACACAAACTGTCACAAATGTCATATCATGCTGTCACACAATACTGTCACAAATGTCATACCATGCTGTCACACAATACTGTCACAAAGGTCAGATCATGCTGTCACACAATACTGTCACAAATGTCATACCGTGCTGTCACACAACACTGTCACAAATGTCATACCATGCTGTCATACAAACTGTCACAAATGTCATATCATGCTGTCACACAATACTGTCACAAATGTCATACCGTGCTGTCACACAATACTGTCACAAAGGTCATATCATGCTGTCACACAATACTGTCACAAAGGTCATATCATGCTGTCAAACAATACTTTCACAAATGTCATACCGTGCTGCCACACAATACTGTCACAAATGTCATACCATGCTGTCACACAAACTGTCACAAATGTCATATCATGCTGTCACACAATACTGTCACAAATGTCATACCGTGCTGTCACACAATACGTCAAAAATGTCATATCATGATGTCATACAAATCTGTCACAAATGTCATTCCATTCTGTCACACAATACGTCATGCATGTCATGTCATGCTGTCATATAAATCTGTCACAAATGTCATATCATGCTGTCACACAACACTGTCACAAATGTCATACCGTGCTGTCACACAATACTGTCACAAATGTCATACCATGCTGTCACACAACACTGTCACAAATCTCATACCATGCTGTCACACAATACTTTCACAAATGTCATATCATGCTGTCATACAAATATGTCACAAATGTCATTCCATTCTGTCACACAATACGTCATGCATGTCATGTCATGCTGTCATATAAATCTGTCACAAATGTCATATCATGCTGTCACACAACACTGTCACAAATGTCATACCGAGCTGTCACACAATACTGTCACAAATGTCATACCATGCTGTCACACAACACTGTCACAAATCTCATACCATGCTGTCACACAATACTTTCACAAATGTCATTCCATGCTGTCACACAAACTGTCACAAATGTCATATCATGCTGTCACACAATACTGTCACAAATGTCATACCATGCTGTCACACAATACTGTCACAAAGGTCAGATCATGCTGTCACACAATACTGTCACAAATGTCATACCGTGCTGTCACACAACACTGTCACAAATGTCATACCATGCTGTCATACAAACTGTTACAAATGTCATATCATGCTGTCACACAATACTGTCACAAATGTCATACCGTGCTGTCACACAACACTGTCACAAATGTCATACCATGCTGTCACACAAACTGTCACAAATGTCATATCATGCTGTCACACAATACTGTCACAAATGTCATACCGTGCTGTCACACAATACGTCATAAATGTCATATCATGCTGTCATACAAATCTGTCACAAATGTCATTCCATTCTGTCACACAATACGTCATGCATGTCATGTCATGCTGTCATATAAATCTGTCACAAATGTCATATCATGCTGTCACACAACACTGTCACAAATGTCATACCGTGCTGTCACACAATACTGTCACAAATGTCATACCATGCTGTCACACAACACTGTCACAAATCTCATACCATGCTGTCACACAATACTGTCACAAATGTCATACCATGCTGTCATACAAATCTGTCAGGATAACAATTTGATATAAACGCCAAAGAATAAGTAAATAAACTGACTAAATGACAAGAACAATGTTATTGATGGTCCCCCTAAACTCATGATTCAGAAACCAGAAAACGTATAGTCAATAGAAAGATAAATATAACTTCACAGGGACTTCCTACTAGGAACCTGGATTGAAAATCAGAAGAAAAAAAAAATCCGACAGAATTCGTTTGTAATTTTCATAATTGTAATTTAAAAACGTAATGTTTAGATTAAGCAAAGTTTTAAAACGAAAACGCTAACTTTAACTCTAACTTTAACTCTAACTTTAACTCTAACTTTAACTCTAACTCTAACTCTAACTTTAACTCTAACTTTAACTCTAACTTTAACTCTAACTTTAGCTCTAACTTTAACTCTAACTTTAGCTCTAACTTTAACTCTAGCTTTAGCTCTAACTTTAACTCTAACTTTAACTCTAACTCTAACTTTAACTCTAACTTTAACTCTAACTTTAACTCTAACTTTAACTCTAACTTTAACTCTAACTTTAACTCTGACTTTAACTCTAACTTTAACTCTAACTTTAACTTTAACTCTAACTTTAACTCTAACTTAACTCTAACTTTAGCTCTAACTTTAACTCTAACTCTAACTCTAACTTTAACTCTTACTTTAACTCTAACTTTAACTCTAACTTTAGCTCTAACTTTAACTCTAACTTTAGCTCTAACTTTAACTCTAACTTTAACTCTAACTTTAGCTCTAACTTTAACTCTAACTTTAACTCTAACCTTAACTCTAACTTAAACTCTAACTTTAACTCTAACTTTAACTTTAATGTTAAGATGACAATCCTGTGAAAATCTTCAGTTTTCATGCTAGACAAGCCACATTACAATATAACATATGATAGAGACCATACCATTCTAAAATGGGGGGATCGCCTATGCTTTAACTCTACCACCACCCCAACCCGCCCCATCTGACTCCCCCCCCC
>MUZC01001450.1:0-17764 GCA_002072015.1 Radix auricularia
TGAAACTTATATCATTACATCACAAGACAAATTTTCATGTTTGCTCATACAACCACTAAGACTAATGAATGAAACTTATATCATTACATCACAAGACAAATTTTCATGTTTGCAGAAGGTTCAGGCAATCACAACAAAACCATACTAAGAGCATCATTACAGACCCTTACAGAGTTTATGGAAAGTTTTATTAAAATCTCCCTATCTCAAAATCTGTAATTCGAATGAAAAAGCTTAAATGTAAGGAGCAAAATCAAAAAGATCAGAACAAGATTATTTTTTTCCTGGAGGGACATGAAAGTAAGATTATTTTTAGATTCATGCTTTTTTCAAAACATTGCTTTAGAGCAAACAGCTTTCAAACATCGATTTTAAGACCAGCGTCTGTAACTACTTCCTGCCATTCGCAGTTGCAAATTTTCCTCAAGCATGTGGCGTGAGATTGGTTCAGCATTGGTATTTTTGACAGGAGTACAGTTGAGAGGGGAGCACTCAAGCTCTGTTCCAACTCTACCTTGAAGATGTACATTTTTTTTTGCATACTTTAAAATAAATTTAAAGTTTGCATTATCCAATGGTTCTAAGGGGTGCAAAAATGGTTGATAATTTTAACTTCTTTTTTTTTAGTTTATATTTAGTAAGCCACAATCTTAAATGTATGGGTGCATTGTGGGATTTCTCAAAAGGAAACCATTTGTTACACATAAAAATTTTTATTTCAGTTGTTTATAAATTCAACTCTTCATAATAAAATATTTAAATGCTGAACATAGAATATTCAATTCTTCAATGCCAAAACCAATCAACAATGTCTAATAAACATTGTATTTTATGTTTCATTAATATCCATATGTTTTAACTATTTTTTCTCTTGCATGAAATATTATAAGATTTTAACCCTCCAATGAATGCAGGCCATTTTTCTTGAATTACCTACATGTATTCATTGATATTTGTATTAATTAAAAAAATTCAGTATCAAGTTTTGTTTCATAGTAAAATTAAATTTTATTACGTCTTTTAAAATATTTCTACTAAGGAAAAAAAAATCTATAAATTTGTTATCTGAAAAATTCAGGAGGATGATGTGGTTTAGGTCTTTACAGTTCATCAATAAATACAAAACCTCTGTCTTGCCAAATCTGTTCCATATAATGAAAGTTTTAAGATCATTTGAAGAAAAAAAAAAAAAAAAAAAAAGGAGATTCAGCCTTTAAAAGAGGTTTTGTTAGAGAAAGAATGACTCCTGATTTTTTTAGAAGTACCAACCAAATTTGATTTTATTTCCTCAGCTATTTTAAATTTGATTCAGTTGTTATGATCTGAAATTTTATTGTGTATTGGAGGTTAAAATTTGTGAAATATATTTACTTTTAATTAGCTTAAAAAACACTGTAGGAATTTGATGTGAGAGTATGTTCGTACTTCAAAATTAAGTCAGAGATTTAGCACAATATTGAAATACTTTAAATTGTTTGGAAACTTATAAAAGAGGTAAACAGAAATAAATTAAGCATTGCTAGACTTTCTGGAAAACTTCATCGTAGTAACGGAAAAAGTTTCAATAAAATACTTAAGACATAAAATGATAATTTTAGTTCGGCGTGAATGACAGTAATATTTTGTTGAATTCAAAAGATGTTATTGTCATGTTTATCATTGAGCGACATGTAGCGAAAAAAAACTCTTTCTTTATAGTGTATGAAAATAAAAGAACATTGTGCTATCAGTGGCATTCTCATTTATAATGGCAAACTGTAATATTCTTAACTATGGTATCATTGGGATGTGTCCACAAAACAAGGTTTAAAAAAATGTCAGTGGTAATTTTAAGCTGAGTCCATGTCTACATCTACCATTCATGCTATTTTCTCATGCTATCCACTATATTGGGTATGGGAGAATTTATTGTCAAGTGCTATATCTTATTTGAATAACAAAACAACTAAACATTTGGCATTATGAATTAAGGTTTACTGGTTTCTTTAAAACTTAAATATACATGCATTGTTTTGGTGAACCCAAATGCAAATTATGATGATTGTTTTAATGTCCTTAGATTCATAGGAGAGTTGTTCAAATTAGGAATGCTGACTGAAAACATTATGCATGATTGTATTTACCGCCTTCTGAAAGCTTGTGATGATGATTCTTTAGTGTCAGTGTGTCAGCTTCTGACAACTGTGGGCCAAGCCCTTGACACAGATGAAGCAAAGGTTAGTTTCAATTTCAGCAAGAAAAATTTAAAAGTAGGGCTGGTACTGTTAACAATTTTTTTTAATTAATCGGGAAAAATTAATTTATTAATTTTTATTAATTATATTTTTTAAACGTATATAGAGATTCCATTAAGTCGCGATTTTATATGTTGTGAAATTGGTTAAGCCGCAGTAATTCCATGGCTCCCAAATTATTTGATGTAATACAGCAAATTTGTTCTGCTACGCAATAATTAAGGAAAAAAATATGCACGTCTAAGTAAATAATAATAATAATAATACAAGGGAAAAGTGTGTAAGTAACAAAACTTATAAATTATTTAGAAATTATAAATATTTTCTTAGAATTTAATTGAATTTAAATAGATTAAGTTAATTTTAATTTATTAAAAATTTTAACGATTAATCGATTAATCAATCATTAATTTCCACAGCCCTATTTAAAAGTATGTTTCTTTTGTTTATTTTAGCTCCAGTGCCACATATTATAATAATAAGCTTGTCGCCTTAGTAACCTATTAGTCAAAGTTCTATTGTTTTAGCTTCTACTTCATTGCCGTATATTACATTATTTTGTGACAGTTTAGTTTGTCATCTAATCTAACTTCTTCTTAGAACAATGTTAAACTGGAACATTTCATCATAAGAACAATGTTAAATTTCAATATTTCATCATAAGCAGAATTTGAAATCAATTTGAGTATACAGTAAGCTGTTGAGAAATGCCCTAGATTTGTTCCCTACTCACAAAACACAATGATATGGTAATTTGAATCAAAGATTCGTTAGCTTAGTGCAATGTGGCCCGCCCACAGCATACGTAGACTAACGAATTGCAAATATTTTCATTTTTGGCATTGAGGACAATTTGAAAAAGATACAACTCACATTTTCATGTCAAATGCCATTTTCTGCATTTAATTTAACAGCAATGTATAGGGAACCTAATTTTGCACAAGCTTTTCTGCAGTTTATCTTCAAGTAAGTGAAGATGATTAAAAAACTACCAGAGTAGTCCCCCCAGAGCTCATTCCTGCATTTTGAAAAATGAATAAAATTATTGAAGGGCAAAGCATGCTCAGCCCCCATTTCCACTTTGGCTCATGGGATTTTATTGTGGCATCCTTGATTTCCAGTCCAACACAACCTTTTCATTACCTGTATTAAAAATGATGGGCACATTTTTAAATAATGTAACAATACAAAGATATAAACATGTGTTGTGTATCTTGGAAATAACACTATTACACACACAATATGACAAGTTATGTTATTTGTTTACTTGATCCTGAATACTACTGCATTATTTTGAGGTTTCCAAGTCTGCATTATCTCTCACTAAAGTTCCTTAATAATGCGGATGAGTTATTAAACAGCCTTGTCTTTTATTCTTTATACAGACGCTCCTTGTATGCGGAAGATTATTTATCCACAAACTTTGCCAGTTTGTTGGCAAGTGACACAACGTTCATAAGCAACGTCTATGAGGATTCCACTCATTACCCAGCCGCCTTTGTTTCTCTGAATAGTGTTAGGTAACCATTCCAAACTGGGTTGACTCAGGGAGGTAACCATTCCAAACTGGGTGGACTCAGGGAGGTAACCATTCCAAACTGGGTGGACTCAGGGAGGTAACCATTCCAAACTCAGGGACACCCTTGGTGCTGGGAACAAATCCTTGCCTTCACATGATTCCAACCCGTGACCATCTCTATGCCAACCAAGCGCACATGCCACACGACCACCGTGCTATCAATCCCTTCAAAACTTGCATTGTTCTAACAAAATATTTCTTTAAATGAAGTTTAAAACATATTTTTAAAAATTAACTATATGATACACTTGAATGAAAGGGTATCAAAAATGAAGGCTAGAATATTAGATCCAGCTTTTTATCATGACATCTAATGAACTTGAGAGATCTTTTAAAAATAAAACACACACATTTTCCATGTTCCCTTGGTGTAAAAAAAACATAGTTCTAAACCTTTTACAGAAATGTATACATAATAATAAATATATATAGCTTTGCAATCTATTTATATATAACTTGTGTGTATTTTATAAATCTTTTTTTTAGTCAAGAATGGACCAATATTTTTTAGAGATGACTAAAATTGCAGAGGAAAAAAAATCAAGAGTGAAATTTGCTCTTAAAGATGTTATTGATTTAAGAAGTGTAAGTAGTAATAGTAGTAATAGTATTATAGTTGACAGGTTTATGTTTTTTAATTAAAAAAAAAATTTTCAGGTTACTTTTCACATTAGAATATTGGTTTGTAATACTTCATATCTTTTTGATAACTCACAACAGAATCAATTATGAAAGGTCATGGGGGGTGGGAGGGGCAAGGGGGGGGAGCGAGTGATGGGGAGATAAAAGAATTTAAAAATTACATCTTGAAAATCTTAAAAATGATAAAACTCAGATATAAATTTCAAGTCTCTTTTTAAAAAGAAAATAACTCAGAGAAACACTTTAAAAAAAACAATTCATAAATTGTGTGATAAAATTTATTAGTCTACATCAGGTGTCAGGAAACTATGTCTCGCAAGCCTGAAAATTCTCAATTGATGGCAGAATCTGGCTCTCAGAAAAATGTTCCAAATATATATATCTTATCTTAGATATACAGACGCTCCCTCTATGCAGAAGATAATTGCGTCCACAGACCATGACATATGATCTGTTGGCAAGTGATGTAGCGGTCACAGACCACTGCTATAAAGGGTTCCACGCATTACCCAAGCCGCCTAACTATTGTCTTGTTAGGTACCCATTCAGAGCTGGGTGACTCGGGAACTCCTTAGGTCCCGGGAACAAATACTTCCCTTCGCGTGGATTCGATCTCGCGACCATCTGTATGCCAGTCCAGCGCGCTACCACTCAACCACCGCGTCCCACTAATGTATACATAAATATTGTTCAGACTCTTTTTGAACTACATAGTACTTACATACTAAAGAAACCTACATAGTAATGTTATTAAAAAGAATTCAAAAAAATAATTATTGTACTTTTAGTGGTGAAATTAGACAAAATGCATGCATTTACTACAACTTTTATTAGTGTGGCTCTCAAAAATTACTTTTCAAAATTTGTAGTGTTTATGGCTCTCTCAGACAAATTGTTCCCCAACCCCTGCCCTGGTCTGCATCCTGTTTTCTATAATGGTCTACTCTAGTATATTAATGGTTTACCCTAGTATATTATAGGTTTACCCTAGTATATTAATGGTTTACCCTAGTATATTATAGGTTTACCCTAGTATATTATAGGTTTATCCTAGTATATTATAGGTTTACCCTAGTATATTATAGGTTTATCCTAGTATAGTATAGGTTTACCCTAGTATATTAATGGTCTACTCTAGTATATTAATGGTTTACCCTAGTATATTAATGGTCTACTCTAGTATATTAATGGTCTACTCTAGTATATTAATGGTCTACTCTAGTATATTAATGGTCTACTCTAGTATATTAATGGTTTACCCTAGTATACTAATGGTCTACTCTAGTATATTAATGGTCTACTCTAGTATATTAATGGTTTACCCTAGTATATTATAGGTTTACCCTAGTATATTATAGGTTTACCCTAGTATATTAATGGTTTACCCTAGTATATTAATGGTTTACCCTAGTATATTAATGGTTTACCCTAGTATATTATAGGTTTACCCTAGTATATTATAGGTTTATCCTAGTATATTATAGGTTTACCCTAGTATATTAATGGTTTACCCTAGTATATTATAGGTTTACCCTAGTATATTAATGGTCTACTCTAGTATATTAATGGTTTGCCCTAGTATATGATAGGTTTACCCTAGTATATTATAGGTTTACCCTAGTATATTATAGGTTTACCATAGTATATTATAGGTTTACCCTAGTATATTTATGGTTTACCCTAGTATATTATAGGTTTACTCTAGTATATTATAGGTTTACCCTAGTATATTAATGGTTTACCCTAGTATATTAATGGTTTACCTCTAGTATAATAATGGTTTACCCTAGTATATTAATGGTTTACCCTAGTATATTGTACAAAGTGTATGTTATAGTTACTATGCTAATGCTGATAACATACACATTAAACTTTGACAACTACAAAATATCAAACATTTTGTTAAACTTTGGAAAGACTTTCTTAATGGAAAGACAAGTTAAATACATTAAAAATTAGAAGAATTAAAATTTATGAAAAGTTATGGTAACAAGGAAATCATTGCAGAAATCATTTTAAAACAATTAGCCAAGTAAAGTAACACATTAAATTCAAACACTATGGCTTACATATGTTTCTGTTCACTACTGTCTTTAATGTTTGACTTTATATGTTTGTTTTAACATATTATTTGTTAAGAAATGTTTTTTAAAAAACTGATTATATTTTTTATTTTATTTTTAGAAAAAAAAGTTGTCTGTAGAGAAATCCTAAACATTATTATCGAGATGTTGTCAAAAGAAATTGTTTGCCGTTTTTGCAAGTGTCATTTAATAACCATGTAAAAATATTTCATTTTTTTAAAAACAGAATAACTGGGTTCCTCGAAAAAAACTGGCAGGTCCTGAAAAAATCACCAAAAAAAACAATCAAGTTCTCAGTGATTTACTGGAAGATCGGTTCAACAAACAGCTCATGAGAATGCAGCATTTACCATCTAGTAATGATCAGGCTCAGCACAAGAGTCACAGAGGGAGTAGACGTAAGATTTTCAAATGAATATCCTAACATATAGCAATTTAAAAAGTATTTCAGCTGTTTGAATGAAACAAATAACTTACATTTTCCCAATATTGACTTTAATTTGTCTCTTCCTAATCATCAAGAACGTCAAGATGAAAATAAAAAAGCTCTTGATGGCGACAAGAAGACTCTGAGAGTAGATACAAGCCAAATGAAGCTTTCAAAGGTAAATATTTTGTGAAGCTTTAAATAATTCTTGTCTGTTTGTTTAAAAAATACATGTATCAGACGTATGAAAGAAAAATAAGTTAGAAATGACTTAATTTTTTTTTTTTTTTAATGTTGTAGATATGGATGGATTCATCTTTGGATCTGGTACAGGGGGAGAAAGTGAATTTTTCATGTGGGGGAGGAGACCTTCAGGGGCATTTAAAAAATATGAACAAAATAGTTGAACTAAAGTTTCAGAATTTTTATTTTATTTTTATGTTCAGTCAGGCAACTGTAGGCATATTTAAAACGTCTTACAGTCTGATAAACAAAAAATATTATTGTTGTTTTTTTAACTTTTGAAATTGTAAATATTTTAAGATAAACAAGCTATTACTGATGATAGTCTGAGAAATTCCTTGTTTCTGATGGCCTATTGCTTACATTTATTTGTTTCTGATGGCCTATTGCTTACATTTATTTGTTTCTGATGGCCTATTGCTTACATTTATTTGTTTCGGATGGCCTATTGCTTACATTTATTTGTTTCTGATGGCCTATTGCTTACATTTATATCAATTTCATTTATCCTATTACTAAAAATGATCTATCTGTATATAACATGATTGTGATGCTACTTTCTAGTTTAGATCACTGGAGTCTAAAGTGTTATACATTATGGATAGAATAACATCAAGCAATTTTGAAAGACTGGCAACTGAAATGAGGAAACTCAATGTACAATCATATGAAGACCTGCAAATATTGGTCAATACTTTTTTTGACAAGGTAGCCCACTGCTGAAAAACATGTACATCTGAACATTTATATTAAATCTTTGTTTACATTAACAATTTCTGGAATTCACTGACAGCCATATTTGTTTCAATAGAAAATGTTTATAATTTTTTTTTTTTAATGACAGAAGTGGCTTCTAATCATTGGTATTTTTAGGTATGGCTACTGAATCCTAATTGTATAAGCTTTCTTTGTTTTACTTTTTGCAGAATACATTCAAAATCATATTTAATACTATGTTAATGAAGTGATGGTTATAATTTTTTAAAATGGCTAATTAAAAAAAAATTATCTGGAAGCTCTAAAAAAATTTTAATATAATTTATCACATCTAAAATTTCAAAGGTTACAAGGGACACAAAATCAATTGAAGTATATGCACTGCTATGCAAGGTCATGTCGGCTGTAAGTTTGCATAATTCTTTGGTATTTTTTAATATTAAATTTTTTAAATTTAAATTAAAAGTGTCACGTCTTTGACATTGGTTTCACATTTAAGGTAATTCCATTGCTGATGTCATAAAGACATCCATTTCCAATTAATTTTTTTTCCTTTAAAAGAGGTGAAATTTATTTAATGGTATTCTTAGCTTAAAGTGCCACCACCTCCTGGGATGAAGCAGAACCAAGCAACATTCCGAGTTGTGATGTTAACAAAATGTCAACAAGAATTTGAGGCTGATAAAAGTATCATCTTTGAGGACCCAGAGGAGAAAAAGAGAAAAATGGAATCTGAAATGCCTGAAGGGGTAAATTAATCTTTTTTTAACTGAAAAAGAAAAGATTTAACGATTATGAGACATTTTTAAGGCCTATTTTATGATTTTAAAAAAAAATAGATTTGCTAATGAAAATTATTTAGAATTCCTTGTTATTGATAGGCTAAATTAAATACATTAGTTATATAATTAAACCTTGAATCACTAGAGGATATCTTATCTTAGATATACAGACGCTCCTTCTATGCAGAAGATAATTGCGTCCACAGACCATGAGAGATGATCTGTTGGCAAGTAATGCAGCGGTCACAGGCCACGGCTATAGGGGTTCCACGCATTACCCCAGCCGCCTCACTATTGTCTAGTTAGGTACCCATTCAGAACTGGGTGACTCGGGGACTCCTCAGGTCCCGGGAACAAATCCTTACCTTCGCATGGATTCGAAATCGTGACCATCGGTACGACAGTCGAGCGCGCTAGCATTCGACCACCGCGTCCCATAGATAGAAGAACCAAGAGAAAATTAGTAATTATACATAAAGCAATTAATTCTAATTTAGAAATGAACTCAGAGAAAACTTAATACAACCCTCAGATATACTAGTATAAGGATAAAAACACCTTTCTTATTCCGTATGCAAGAACAAACACATACACGTTTTCTTTCTTCCCGTCCGGAATTCGGGCATGGCATGGGTTGTCTGAAGAAACCAGGAAAGCCAACACTTTATCATCATTTAAAACTCTTATAAGAATTCAGGACTAGTTGCAAACCATAGATAAAAGTAGGATGCTATAATCTTCTGTATAGAAGGAGTGTCTGTAACAGATAGTATTAGACAGAAAAATGTTGACAGTCATCTGTCAATGACTGTAAACAAATTTGAACCTTGTTATTATTATCATTCAACAGAATGAGAGAAATCAGTTCATTGAGTTAACCTTGTATCTTATGAAGCTAAAACGCTTGAAGTTTTACGGTAACATTAGGTAAGATGATTTTTTTAAGGAATATAAATCTTTGTCAATTTATTACATTAGTTCAGTACTGTAAGATCTGCTCTAATCATAAACTTTAAGTAATCTGGTCATATCATTACCCTGTTATTTTTCTATATTCTTAGATTCATAGGAGAGTTGTTCAAATTAGGAATGCTGACTGAAAACATTATGCATGATTGTATTTACCGCCTTCTGAAAGCTTGTGATGATGATTCTTTAGTGTCAGTGTGTCAGCTTCTGACAACTGTGGGCCAAGCCCTTGACACAGACAAAGCAAAGGTTAGTCAAAAGTCCAGCATTAAAAATAAAAATGCTTTACATTTCTGATATAAGTTGTAAGAGTTTTGTCATTCATGAAGAGACAGTATTCTTAGTAAAATTGACTAATTTAATATTATTCATTGCATTTTTTAATTAAACATTAATATTATTAATTACAAATTACTAATTTTATATTATTAATTACATAATATTTTTGTCTTTGTTTCATCTTCTAATTTTGCTTTTCATTTGAAGCTCATCACTTTTTGAAAACTAGGAAAAGTTTAGATTAATTTCTTTGTTTCTGCTGCTTGGGGGGGGGGGGGATAAATGTTGACATATAAGCTCTAATAATATCATTTGACATCTATTTCTACAGTCTTTAAGGTCGTCCACGGGTCAATATATCAGTACATTTCAAATTATTATAAAAAATGAGATTTTTGTGAATTCTACTAGATTATCCATTTATCTATGCTTAGGTATTTACCGTCTTCATTAAAATTGATTAAAAAGTGTTTTAAATGTTGACATATAAGCTCTAATAAGATCATTTGATATCTATTTTTACAGTCTTTAAGCAGCTACGTTAATTTTTTTCTTGCCAGTTTTATTTCAACTACTCTTCATTTATTAAAAAAAACAGCTTGCTCAAAACGGTATTGGTCACTCTTGGCCAATGTGCCCTTTTAAAGGGTTCAAATATCCAGCTTATCACTGGACATAAACATCCAGCCTGTCAAATATTTTTCTCTTCAATTATCTTTTTTAAAATATAAAATGTAATATTTCCATGTCCTCTCTTGGTCTAAAGAAATGCAATGACTCTTTAGTAAAGCTCTCCATGAATATGTTTCTATAATCATTTAGGCAAGAATGGACCAATACTTCCATCACATGGCTAAACTTGCAGAGGAAGAAAAATCCGAGATCAAATTGACTATAAAAGATGTTATTGATTTAAGAAGTGTAAGTATTATATTTATTGATTTAAGGAGTGTAAGTATTATATTTATTGATTTAAGAAGTGTAAGTATTATATTTATTGATTTAAGAAGTGTGAGTATTATATTTATTGATTTAAGAAATGTAAGTATCATATTTATTGATTTAAGAAGTTTGAGTATTATATTTATTGATTTAAGTAATGTAAGTATTATATTTATTGATTTAAGAAGTGTAAGTTTTATATTTGACATTGACAAAGCTCATCATCTTTTATTTTTACAACAAAATTTGTTTCAACTAATACAATACAGGGATTTAAAAGAAAAATTGTCTTCATAAAATTTATTAGTCATCATAAACATAATTTCATTATTTTTAAACAGAATAACTGGGTTCCTCAAAAGAAACAGACAGGTCCTAAAACAATTGATGAAGTTCATACAGATTTCCAGCAAGAACAATTCACCAAACAGTTAATGCAGTCTCAACCTTTACCACATCATAATGGTCAGTCTCAACCTTTACCACCTCGTAACGGTCAGTCTTAGCCTTTACAACCTTGTAATGGTCAGTCTCAACCTTTACCACCTTGTAATGGTCAGTCTCAGCCTTTACCACCTCGTAACGGTCAGTCTCAGCCTTTACCACCTAGTAATGGTCAGTCTTAGCCTTTACCACCTGGTAATGGTCAGTCTTAGCCTTTACCACCTGGTAATGGTCAGTCTTAGCCTTTACCACCTGGTAATGGTCAGTCTTAGCCTTTACAACCTTGTAATGGTCAGTCTCAGCCTTTACCACCTGGTAATGGTCAGTCTCAGCCTTTACCACCTGGTAATGGACAGTCTTAGCCTTTACCACCTCGTAATAGCCAGTCTCAGCCTTTACCACCTCATAATGGTCAGTCTCAACCTTTACCACCTCGTAATGGTCAGTCTCAACCTTTACCACCTCGTAATGGTCAGTCTCAACCTTTACCACCTTGCAATGGTCAGTCTCAACCTTTACCACCTTGTAATGGTCAGTCTCAACCTTTACCACCTCATAATGGTCAGTCTCAGCCTTTACCACCTCATATGGTCAGTCTCAAACTTTACCACCTCATAATGGTCAGTCTCAACCTTTACCACCTTGTAAAAGTCAGTCTCAGCCTTTACCATCTCATAATGGTCAGTCTCAAACTTTAACACCTCGTAATGGTCAATCTCAACCTTTACCACCTTGTAATGGTCAGTCTCCGCTTTTACCACTCGTAATGGTCAGTCTCAGCCTTTACCACCTGGTAATGGTCAGTCTCAGCCTTTACCACCTGGTAATGGTCAGTCTCAACCTTTACCACTTGTAATGGTCAGTCTCCGCCTTTACCACTTGTAATGGTCAGTCTCAGCCCAACAGTCGTAGAGGGAGTAGACCTAAGATCCATGAATTATGATCCAACTTATTGCATTTGATTTATGCATTTTTATTAGGGCTGCGGAAATTACCGATTAATTTCTCGATTAATCGGTAAAAATTTTTATCGATTAAAATTATTTTAATCGATAAATAATAAGATAAAATAGCAAATAAAATTAAAGAAAATGTTTCAATTTTTTTTCGATTCATTAAAAAATACGTAATTATTAATAATTAATAATTGTACAAATTTCTCCATCTAAAGCAGTGGTTCCCAAACTTTTTTTACCCGCGGACCCCTTTTATGGTCAAAACTTGCCCACGAACCCCCAAGTGAAAAAGCTACACAAATGTATAGTAAACAAATTTGCTTATTAAAAAAACAATATTTTGTTGAAGAATCATTTATTTGAATTTAACTTATGTTAAATTTCTTTTCTTAAATTAATGACTTGTATGAACTTATGATATTTTTATAATTTTATGAGTATATTTATGTCCGGCTCAAAGTTTGTTAGTAGCTAACGCAAATCCCCATGAGCACTAATATCAAGCCGGTTTCTTTTGTTTCTGATGAGGTTCAAAACTGCAATTAATCCACGTTATACCGAATAGGAAGACGGGTAAGCAGTCAACAACTTTTGTACAATAACCAATAATGCAGGATGTAAATTGGGATATTTATATGTAACTAGAATTTGTGGTATCCTTGTTCAAAAATTTGTTTAAGTTCCTCGTTTGTGGATAATTCAATACCAATACGTTGCACCTGCATTAGTATGGATTCACCTATGTCTGTTATCTTAGTTTGTCCCCGAGCAAAGGGGTTCAACACCCAGTCGGAAATATCCAAGTGAAGAATGTTTTCAAATCTTTGGTTCAGGTCTGCATGAAGAGCCGTTAAGTGTTGACAGTAGGCAAGGAAGTCTTCGTCTCTATTTGGCAATTTCGAGAGATTTTGAATATGAGAACATTCTCCTCTCCCGAATTTTTCTTTAACAGAAAATGTTTTGCATTAAACACATATATTACGCTTTTAGTTTGGATTAAATTTAATTGGTCACCTCGTAGTTTCAAATTAGTTTCGTTAAATTTGGCAAACAAATCTGTCATAAAGGCTATGACATTTTTTGAGTTAATTAAATTTTATCTTTCCCTTCCAGGAATTCCAGCACTGAACCAAAGAGAGTATAAAATCAATTTAAACATGCACTTTTAGATAACCAACGTACTTCTGTGTGAAGTAGTAAACTATAATAGTTCTTCATCATTTTCCATAAAAAATTAGCAAGCAATATGACATTGAAGACATTCCTTTTGATTTTATTAACTGCTCTAATAACATAATATAGTGATCCATTCAAACGTTCACTAATATTTTTGCAACTAAATAATGTCGATGAATGACACACTGCACTGAACATACATTGTGGTACAGCTTGTTTTAAGTAAATTTAAGTATACCAGAAAGCCTCGGTATCTTCCTACCATTGCCGGTGCTCCGTCGATAACAACAGAAATGATAATAGTCAAGATTATAGCTTTTTCATCGTAAAATCATTTTAATTCAGTAAATAACGTTTCACCTTTCGTATCTGTTTCCAAAGATTTAAGCAAAAATAGTTCTTGTTGAAATAGCTCTTCTTTTACTTTTACAAATCTTACATTAGCTAAAAGTAAAGCCTCGTTTCCTGATAAAGTGGACTCGTCAAGCTGTAGTGAAAACTCAGATGTTTTTAAGTACTCACTTAAAGAATTTTCAACACACTGAACTATTTCGTCAATCCTTCTTTGGACTGAATTATTGCTCAGTGGAATTCTTTATGTGATGTTGAGAGTTGATTTGTGCAACACAAGGTTTATCACCTCACTTACAGCTGGTAAAATAATTTCTTCAACAATCGTGTGAGGCTTTCGAGACTTAGCTATCAAAAAAGAAATATTAAAATAGACGCACGCAGTCCATCGTCATCTCGCTTTAATGTTGTCCCTAAGAGCTGTTGAAGTGATGGTGTTTTCAAATATTTTTCTTAGCCTGCTTCAAAAACAAAAGTGTTAAATCTTTTTTTTTATCACTATGGATTTTCTTTAAATGTTCCTTAAGCTTGGAAGGTTTCATAGAATCATTCGACAAAGTTCTATTACACAGAAGTGGCAGAAGACACATTGGTCAAATACAATTTTTCCTGGTAACGAAATAAAACCATACTTCAAAAATTCCACAATGTACTGTCTATATTTTTTCTTCTGCTCACTCATCTGTTAAAAAGGGCACGACAATATAAGAACAATTGTATGTAAAATGTTTTATGTTAACTATTCATTATTAAATTTTTCAATGGACTGCTGAATTAAAAACCCTTTAGAATTATTTTAAGACGTTAGGATACAATTCTATTTAGCCTTTAAAAAAAAAAAAAAAAAAAACTTACAATCCCTTTGTGAGTTTTAATCCTCTTCAAAATTAATCGTAAGGTATTACTATTTTAAAAATGTGAAACTTATTGAAATTATTGTTTTCAAAAGATATAAATTGCATTCAAATATTAGTACATACTTACACTTACGTTCATAAGTATCTATCTGGATAGTCAATACAAAATTCAACTATATCAAACCTTCCAACGAACAATACTAAACTTCTTTTAGCCTTAGATTGGGAAAATTGTTTATACATTTCATATCGGTATTACATAACAATAAATTTTTGATTACAGGTACGACTCGACTTTATATTGTAGCAAAGTTATGCAACTAGCAGCATAATTGCGTTGCTGTATAAAACTATTTTCAGTAGTATGTCTCACACTGCATCAACTTAAACTTTGAAGAAAAAAAAGGGGAGGGGGGGTCAGCGCGTGAGATTTCTATGTTTCAATTTATTAGGATTCTAAGGAAATTTTTTACGTTAATTATATTTTAAAAATTCAATATTATTTTGCAAAGTCTCTAAATATTTGTTTGGTCGAATTTTGAATAAAAGAAGTGTTTTTGCTGACTCCATTCAAGTATTTAGGATCGTCCAATCATAACAAATGTGGTGTCAATGGAAAGCTGGTTTCTTCCTGCATTGGATAAATACGACTTATCGACACGTCAAAATTTACCCAACCCTGCACTCATCGTCATTTTCGTTAAAAGATTGTATTTTTATGACCTACATATAGGATCTCCGCCTTTCTCGCGCACCAAACTTGACAAGCCTTTCAATTAACCAAGCATTTTGATTGGTTACAGCTGTGGAAATATCATAGTTTTTTTTCTTCTTCTAGGTTAAACAACATTATTTTTACTCAAGATCTAAAAACCGCTACTAAATTATTCATTTTTCTTTATCTTCATTTAGATAATATTTTTTTTTAAAAACACAAACTTTTATTATTTTCATACTAAACCTTCCGCGGACCCCCTGACATTGTTCAGGGACCCCCAAATCAATGTTAAGTTTCCACGGACCCCCTGGACGGTTCCGCGGACCTTTGGGGTCCGTAGGGACCACTTTGGGAACCACTGATCTAAAGGATACATGACGAAGGTGAAAACTTTCAGTAACCTGTTTTATGGACAATGATATAAAAAAACATTGTTTTTAATTAATTAACATTAACAAATTTTAATTCATTGACATTATATTGAACTTTTTATATTTAAATATATCTCCTACAATATTATAGTTTTAAAATTAAATTAAATACATAGCTATAAATATATCTCCTACAATATTATAGTTTTAAAATTAAATTAAATACATAGCTATGGGCTCTTTAAAAAATGCCATAAAAGGGCACAAAAGGAAGACAACATAGTGAAAAAAGTGATTATGAGGTCTTAGAAAAAAATCATGACTTTTGAACCACTTGGGGATAAAAAGATGATCTTTATGTTTTTGTTTATCATCAAACAAATTCTGTATAGCTGTGTTACTTTTATAATTTAAAATTAATTAGAATTTTTCATCCAAGTGCCTAAACCTTAATGCGTAATTTAACTTATTTTTATTGCTATGTCCTAAAATTAACTCAATTAAAGAAACATGAATTGCCTGTTTTTATTACTTGAAATTTTCAGTTTCATGACGTCATACATCTTTATTTTTAGCTTTAACAAAATTATCGATTAATTAATCGGTAATTGTTAAAAAGTTAACGATTAAATTTATTTTAATCGATAACAGCCCTAATATTTATTGGTTTGAACATTTGCCATTTGATCAGTGTTGACTTCAAATTTTTGTCTTTTTAAAAAAAAAAAAGTTCATCAGGATGAAATAAAACAACCACTTGATGATGGATGGAACACTGTTGGTTCAAAGTCTCTGAGAATAGGTGCAAGTAAAATGAAACTTTCAAAGGTTGGTATTTTGTTAAAACTTGAAATCATATTTGTGTAAAATCTTTTTTGATATTAAAAATAAAATTATTATTTTACACAATTATTTATAGCATTAAATTAAACCATATCATTGAACACAGAATGTTGTGGATGAAAATAGCAGCCAACGTGGACCTGGTGGGGGTGCAAGCAAATTTTCAATGTGGGGACGAGGAAGTTTGAGTGAGCAACTTTCTCCAGGTGATCGACCAGCACCAGCTGCCAACAGGTTATTATAGATCATATGTGTGTTGTTTACTGGCAACAGGTCATTATAGATCATATGTGTGTTGTTTAATTGCAACAGGTTATTATAGATCATATGTGTGTTGTTTACTGGCAACAGGTTTTTTATAGATCATATGTGTGTTGTTTACTGGCAACAAGTTATTATAGATCATATGTGTGTTGTTTACTGCCAACAGGTTATTATAGATCATATGTGTGTTGTTTACTGCCAACAGGTTATTATAGATCATATGTGTGTTGTTTACTGGGTTCTGGAAACATAGAGACAAAGTCTTGACTCTTGTGATAATCAAGTCTTTATTAACTCAGCAATACATTCACAATTCACTCAAGAATCCAGGGTCACAAACATATTACACAGACTACCACGCTAGGGTAAGTGGTTACACAGACTACCACGCTAGGGTAAGTTGTTACACAGACTACCACGCTAGGGTAAGTGGTTACACAGACTACCACGCTAGGGTAAGTGGTTACACAGACTACCACGCTAGGGTAAGTGGTTACACAGACTACCATGCTAGGGTAAGTGGTTACACAGACTACCACGCTAGGGTAAGTGGTTACACAGACTACCACGCTAGGGTAAGTGGTTACACAGACTACCACGCTAGGGTAAGTGGTTACACAGACTACCACGCTAGGGTAAGTGGTTACACAGACTACCACGCTAGGGTAAGTGGTTACACAGACTACCACGCTAGGGTAAGTGGTTACACAGACTACCACGCTAGGGTAAGTGGTTACACAGACTACCACGCTAGGGTAAGTGGTTACACAGACTACCACGCTAGGGTAAGTGGTTACACAGACTACCACGCTAGGGTAAGTGGTTACACAGACTACCACGCTAGGGTAAGTGGTTACACAGACTACCACGCTAGGGTAAGTGGTTA
>MUZC01001450.1:44526-64866 GCA_002072015.1 Radix auricularia
ATAACACAAGACTTACTATATCATAACACAAGACTTACTATATAATAACACAAGACTTACTATATCATAACACAAGACTTACTATATCATAACACAAGACTTACTATATCATAACACAAGACTTACTATATCATAACACAAGACTTACTATAGGCGACACAACTGTCCATGTACAGCCAAGGTTAAGTCGAACGTGCCAAACAAGATATTAGGCAGTGGCGTCACCAAACGCGGTAACTCAGGGTGTCACCCCCTTACGACTCTTCTATACACGTGCTCCGATTCCGCCAGTCCCAAATAACGTGAACATACAGAATTTTACGTTGGGTCACCTCGTGCAGTTCGCACCTCCCCCCCCCCCACACACACGTTCTTTTCAAGTTTTTGATGTTCTTACATGTGTTGAATGTTATTATGTTCTTATTGTGTGTTGATTTTTTTTTTTATCATGTATCGAATATGGGGCCGTCCATAAAGCACGTCACGCTTCAGGGGGGAGGGGGTGTAAGAAAGTGTGACAGTTTGTGCAAGGGTGGAGGGGGTTGTCCGGCCATGTGTGACGTCACGGTTTTTTAAGTTAAATTTTAATTATTTTTTAAATAAAATTATCTTTTTGTACGAAAGTGTGACGTACTTTAGTGGGGGGGGGGTCCCGAGATTTGTGGCAGGGGGGAAGGGGGAGTTAAAAATTGTCCAAAATAGCGTGAGGTACTTTATGGACGGCCCCTATTCTTATGTATCCAATGTTCTTCTATCATCTATTGACTGTTCTCAGCATATTAACATTTTCTTGGAATTTCAAAGTTTTACCAACTTTACAAAAATTTTCTACAATTATCTAATCCTAAACGTAAAGACTGCAGCTCATTTTAACAACAGATGATGTCTGATTTGTTTGGACGAGTGGTTTGATTTACATCATGTCTTGTTCTCACTGAAAAGATAGAGATTGACTTGAATATTGGAGTTTATTTTCAGCCTTAATATTACTGTAAGGAACAAAAACAGGTGATCAACAACAGCTCAAAAATATCTCTTTCATGTAACGCAAACAATAAATAGGTGCCAACATAATTAGACATGTCAAAATACATGTTTTAGGTTAGGATTTTTAACTGGAACAGTAACCCCAGCCTTGATCCCTCCACTACCCCCTCCCCCATAATTTGGAATGATCCCAACATGTAGAACAGGTGTGAATCTACACCAACAGGGGTGTTAATTAGAGCCACTTATCAACACATGGCGGAGATTAATCTCCACCTGATCCCTTTGAAGGAATGTGAACTTCCTCAAAGTGCTCCCAAACAAGTCAACGAGCTTCTTCATTGGGGGCCACTTTGATCCATTTGTCATGGGAAACAACATTGAGATGGGCGCCTTGTGTCAATCCCACCAGAAGTGTATTGTAACTATCGGAATCCATGGCAGATAACTCATTCTACTGTCATAGATGGCAGCATTTGTCGCTATCCAAATAAACGTGAATCGTATCGTTAACTTGCATTCAAACGACGTGTAAAGGCTCTTATTGTATATCAATGTGTAGATGGTATTTGTATGTCGCACTTGTAAACTGCCTATTTTATTTGTGTGTGTTTTGGATCAGGTTTACATAATATTTAGAGGAAGGTTGGAAATTATCCGAAATGAAACCCCGACGTTTACAAGTTCAAACTGTCAACTTTTAGCGGATTTTTTTTAAGAAAGGGAGGCGATGAAATCTTCGTCCAGTCAAGTGGGGTATTAACCCTAGTTACGTCATCTGTGGGTTGTATTAGCTCATTTTTGTGTTGTCTTAGCTCATTTTTGTATTGTATTAGCTCATTTGTGTGCTGTATTAGCTCATTTTTGTGTTGTCTTAGCTCATTTTTGTGTTGTATTAGCTCATTTGTGTGCTGTATTAGCTCATTTGTGTGCTGTATTAGCTCATTTTTGTGCTGTTTTAGCTCATTTTTGTGTTGTCTTAGCTCATTTTTGTGTTGTATTAGCTCATTTTTGTGCTGTTTTAGCTCATTTTTGTGTTGTATTAGCTCATTTTTGTGTTGTATTAGCTCATTTTTGTGTTGTATTAGCTCATTTTTGTGTTGTCTTAGCTCATTTTTGTGTTGTATTAGCTCATTTGTGTGCTGTATTAGCTCATTTTTGTTTTGTATTTTTAATTTAGAACTAAATACCTTGTGTATTGTTACTACTTAAAGGAGCCTCGTAAATCCATTTTTTTTTTTCATATTAGGCGACTTACATACATGAGCCGGAAAGTTTACTGTCGTGTTAGTTTTAAAATAAAGCTCAAATTATTGTTTTCATTACACAATAATTTGTTTGTGTATTCTGTATTTTACATACAGGAGGCACGCACTTTGATTTTACTTGCGAGGGAAATGAAAGAAATGAAAAAGAAAATATTGAAAGACAAACAAAATATTCTTTAAAAGTACACACATTTTCGTAAACTAAATCAAATTAAGTTAAACCAAAGGGTTTACCGCACCAGTACTAGGACATTTAAACTATGGAGGAGGCATTTTTAATAACACTTTATGAGCTTCAGTGTACTTAATTAATGTATGCGTACGTGTTCTCAATGTTGGACATAATCTTCAGTCTTCGCACTACTTATTTCAGACCATTCCTCTGGTTGTCAGTGTATTATAAGTGATCATCAAGTCCCACAGCTGTGTATTATAATCATACCTGAGTCAATGTTATAGTTCCACTTTTGATTTATTTTTTATACAAATCATTGTTAAAATACTTTCTGTCTCTATGTTTTAAATATTTCTACAGGGCATCTCAAATCATGGGGGCCGAGGGGGACAACAAGGCCCCAACTGTTATTATTGAGACCGTTCTTGTGGTGAGACCTATAAAGGTGAGATCCGTTCAGTGTTACTATAAGTCGTCATTTTTTTTATAGAACGTAATCATACAATTATATATTCACTCACAAGTACATGTGCAAATTGGAGGGCTTAATCTAAATCTAAGTTCATTCTATAGAAAACATAATATTTATAATGGTGTCAGCTTCAATTTAGCTTTTCAAAACAAACAAAAGACACACTAAACCTTTTTAAAAAAATATTTACTTCAGATGTATGTAGGAAAATTTTTTTAAAAATAGTTTTAAGAATCCGCTCTTAAATGGACTAAAAAGCCGAGATTATAAAATTTAATTTAAAAATACTAGTATGAATCTTTTTGAGTGTGTCTTGAAGATATCCAGGACCCTTGAAATCTGTGTTACTGTTACTACAAATGTGGAAGGACACTTGCTGTAAGCGATCATACACCATGATGTAAGCGATCACACACCATGATGTAAGCGATCATACACCATGATGTAAGCGATCATACACCATGATGTAAGCTCTCAGACACCATGATGTAAGCTCTCAGACACCATGATGTAAGCTCTCAGACACCATGATGTAAACGATCATACACCATGATGTAAGCTCTCAGACACCATGATGTAAGCGATCATACACCATGATGTAAGCGATCACACACCATGATGTAAGCGATCATACACCGTGATGTAAGCGATCATACACCATGATGTAAGCGATCCTACACCATGATGTAAGCTCTCAGAAACCATGATGTAAGCTCTCAGACACCATGATGTAAGCGATCATACACCATGATGTAAGCGATCATACACCATGATGTAAGCTCTCAGACACCATGATGTAAGTGATCATACACCATGATGTAAGCTCTCAGACACCATGATGTAAGTGATCAGACACCATGATGTAAGTGATCAGACACCAGTATGTAAGTGATCAGACACCATGATGTAAGTGATCAGACACCGTCATGTAAGCCATCACATACCTTGGTGTAAGTTCAGAATATCAAGACAAGTGTTTTTGTGTTACTTATATCCGAGCCAACACTTCGACTATTGATGAAGTTGTTTTTGTGTTTCTTACGGCCTCCAGGTTGTTGGTCTTCTGTGTGGTGTGATAGCTGTTCTGTTGTTGATGTTGTCAGTGGCTGCCACAGCCTGGCTTCAAGCAGACGGGACGCGAGAGGGATTATGGGAAAGATGTACCTACAATAAAACGGACTCTGTATGGCTGGACTGTGACTATGGCTTGCCTCGAAGTAAGTTGCGCGTGGCGCAGACTGACATAAAGGGAGTTTATTCTGTCAAAGACTGACATAAAGGGAGTATATTCTGTCAGACTAAGACTGACATAAAGGGAGTTTATTCTGTCAAAGACTGACATAAAGGGAGTATATTCTGTCAGACTAAGACTGACATAAAGGGAGTATATTCTGTCAAAGACTGACATAAAGGGAGTATATTCTGTCAAAGACTGACATAAGGGGAGTATATTCTGTCAAAAACTGACATAAAGGGAGTATATTCTGTCACACTAAGACTGACATAAAGGGAGTATATTCTGTCAAAGACTGACATAAGGGGAGTATATTCTGTCTAAGACTGACATAAAGGGAGTATATTCTGTCAAAGACTGACATAAGGGGAGTATATTCTGTCAGACTAAGACTGACATAAGGGGAGTTTATTCTGTCAGACTAAGACTGACATAAAGGGAGTATATAATGTCTTGAATTGTTATAGACTGACAAAGACTTGCTCAAACTGAGACAAATTGAGATACAATTGTGTGGCATAACGCATTGCTAACTTACAAAGACAGCACTTACTAACTTCATTTGTTTACTTATTTTCAGTTTAATCGGATGTGGTCTTAGTACATAAATTATTTTAAGAACTCATTGAGCCCTCAATAAAATATCTTTAGAAGTCAATGAAAGATTGAATATATTTTAAAGTTCAGTTTTTAACAACTGTTTTAAAGTTTGTTTCGTTATTAGTGTGTTTAAATCTTCATAATTTGTTAACGTGTTCTTTTTTAAAATCTATTTTTAAGCATTTAACTAATTTTTATTTTGTTCTTTATTTTTTCAGGACATGGTAAGTTTTGAAATGTATTTTGGCTTTTAAGAGATTAACAGAGTAAGTGGTGAACAGAGTTAGTGGTGAAAATTATAAACTTGTTATTTTTTAGGTAAATTATTTTTTTGTTAGTTCAAAGTCACCACAATACGTGTGACGTTGAAATAAATTATTTTGTGTTTTCTTGCTAAACTAAACTTTGACCTTAAACACCGATTTAAGTACATTGTTCAAAAAAGTTTTTTCAATACTTTAAATGTATAGACATATCTGAAAATAGAAGTCATTTGAGAAACGTTGATCATTTCAAGAATGTAAAGGATTAAATGGCGCATGTTTGTATCCATTTATTCAAATGGTGAATAGCACCAATAAATTCTTTACCTATAACTTATAACCTTGTTATACATGTTATATTATTTTGAACGAAACAAAAAAAAATGAACGTCGTGTAATGACAGTGTTTATTTGATTATCGACTGCTGCATCCTCATTTTGTATGAACTCTGATATTCTGAAGAGACCGTTTTCCGCTCCTTTGTTCGAAAATGTGTATTATGACCCTTCATAGAAAATTAACATTCGTAAACAGTTTGTCCAACCACTTTTTGGAAATCCCACCATAAACCAATCCTTGAACCTAAAGTTTTGTTATTTCCATTCGAGATTCAGGATTTGTGAATAAGATTTCAGTTTGTGGATAAAAAGCAAAACGCACATTTTTGTTCCTCCCTCACAGCAAACTTTCAGGATTTCGAGCTTCCATAACAACCCTCCTNAACAAAGCCAATTTTTTTCCCCCCCCCCCCCCCAATATTTAGGATTTTCGGCCTCCAAACCCCCCCCCCCCCCCCCCCCCCCCCCCAGTTAACACACTCGCAAGCTAAAACATTTAACTATTAGTGCATTTTTTAAATTTTAAGAATTAAAAAAAAAAACGTTATTAAGAAATGCAACATTTGATTTATTTGAAAAGCTAGTGGAATAAATTAAACATAAACCTTATACAAGAAATAACAAGGAATGGTCTACGTCAACAATACATCCTGGCCGTGGCCATATTTAATTACATCCTGGCCGTGGCCATATTTAATTACATCCTGGCCGTGGCCATATTTAATTACATCCTGGTCGTGGCCATATTTAATTACATCCTGGCCGTGGCCATATTTAATTACATTCTGGCCGTGGCCATATTTAATTACATCCTGGCTGTGGCCATATTTAATTACATCCTGGCCGTGGCCATATTTAATTTCATCCTGTACGTGGCCATATTTAATTACATCCTGGCTGTGGCCATATTTAATTTCATCCTGGCCGTGGCCATATTTAATTTCATCCTGGCTGTGGCCATATTTAATTACATTCTGGCCGTGGCCATATTTAATTACATCCTGGCCGTGGCCATATTTAATTTCATCCTGGCTGTGGCCATATTTAATTTCATCCTGGCCGTGGCCATATTTAATTACATCCTGGCTGTGGCCATATTTAATTTCATCCTGGCTGTGGCCATATTTAATTACATCCTGGCCGTGGCCATATTTAATTTCATCCTGGCCGTGGCCATATTTAATTACACACACACTCACAAAGTTTACTTTTGATTCACTCTTACCCATTCTGATGTTAAACATTTTTTCTCTATTGCACACTCCCTTTATGTTATAAAATAATCATTTCTAGCAAGGAAAATGTTAAGAATGTCTGAATAAATTGTCATAATATTACAAAGTGACCTACATAAGAAAGACTGTGCAGAATTGTAGTTAATTATTTAAATTTAATTAGTCTATTTTTAAAAACGACATTTATTAAATGTTTTAAACTTTAAAGAGACAAAAAATTATTCGTAAACAAAACCAAAGTTTTGAAAATTTAAGAAACATATAGATTCTAGATCTAAACGTAAATCCATACGAAATTAATTTCAGTTCAATTTTTGTTATCACAATTTTGACAATTTTAAAATACGCTTTGATAAACTAAATACAATGTACTATTTTAATATGTACTGTTTCTTTCTTATATTTACCCCCCCCCCCCAAATCCCCTCCCCAGAATGGGTGACGGCCTGTCAAGCCCTCTGTCTCATCTCTCTGATCGTCTGCATTGTCGCCATTGTCTTCACCTCAGTGGGTCTCCGGACGTCAAACTTCACCATCAAGTACAAGCTCTACTGGGCTGGTCTCGTCACCTTCTTTGTTGCTGGTGAGTGTTCCACTGTGTTGTGGTCATCTTGGTGAGTGTTACACTTGTCTTGTGGTCATCTTGGTGAGTGTTAGACTTGTCTTGTGGTCATCTTGGTGAGTGTTACACTTGTCTTGTGGTCATCTTGGGGAGTGTTTATCTTGTCTTGTGGTCATCTTGGTGAGTGTTACACTTGTCTTGTGGTCATCTTAGTGAGTGTTCCACTTGTCATCATACTCGAAATGATGAAACATATTGTAAAACAATTTTGACGATAAAATCCTTTAGTCAGTAATGCCGGAAAAAATGCCCCAAACTCAGTTTGCTATACATGATGTACTTTAGTATTCTGTAAAGAATGAGCGTCTGTAAAAGATAAGATATTCACTAGCCTTGCAAGCCTCAGATCTTTCTCGAAATTTGATTACACAACAAAATGTTATCGCTCGAAAATGAAATAAATCCGAATTGTAAATAAATATGCAGCATGCAAGTAATTTTATGTAAACTCTTTTAACTTGAAAATATTTTTTGTCAATTGCCGGCGTCACCATAAAATGGTGGTCGAGTGGCAGCGCGCTCAACGTGGCGTACCGATGGTCACGAGTTCGAATCCAAGCGAAGGCAAGGATTTGTTCCGGGGGCCTAGGACGTCCCTGAGTCACCCAGATCCAAATGGGTACCAAACATTAGTTAGGCGGCTGGGTAATACGTGGAACCATCATAGCCGTGGCCTGTGACCCCTGCATCACTTGCCAACAGATCATCCGTCATGGTCTGTGGACGGCGTTATATTCTGCATAGAAGGAGCGTCTGTATATCTAAGATCTAAGAAATGGATTTAGCGAGATAGTGTCATGAATGTTAGACAGGGTATTATAATTTTTTGTAATAAAAACAGACTTATCATCAGACTGCTGGGCGCCTTGGGTTGTTCCAAATGACAACTGTGATTTTATCAGGTTTATGTATGAATTAGGGTAATGCTACAAGGTTCAAGACAAGACTTATTGCAACTGTAGCTAAAAAAAAATAAGTTAACAAATATTTCTGAAGAACTCAAGGGAAGAAGCGGCTATGAGACATGTTTGTAGTTTTGAGATACTCAAGTTATAAAGTTCAAAATTGTACAGATTTCTTATAAATTAACAAAATAGATTTGAATTTTTAACAGGTTCACAGACATTATTGTTCCATAAAACTCTTTTAGAGCATTCTATTTTTGATCCACTATTAGATACAGGTGATAACTTAAAAAATTCAAAAATGTAGTGTAGGCGTTTCTTCCCTTGAGCTCTTCCAATATATTAAGGGGTGAAATGTTAGTTATTGTATACTATTTGTTTAGTTATTATATATTATTGTTGAGTTATTATATACTTATTTTTTACTTATTACATACTTATTTTTTCGTTATTATATACTTATAGTCTATCTATTATATACTTATAGTCTATCTATTATATACTTATAGTCTATCTATTATATACTTATAGTCTATCTATTATATACTTATTGTTTGGTTGTTATATAATTATTATCTAGTCATTATATACTTATTGCTTAGTTATGTTATGATTATTGTTTTGTTATTTTAGTTATTGTATAATTATTAATATAATACATTCGTCATTATTTACCTATTGTTAAGTCATTATATACCTATTGTTTAGTTATTATATACTTATTGCTCATTTAACTCAATGAGACACGAACTTCTGTTAATTTTCAGTCGCGTTTGAGCTTATCTCCCTTGTCATCTTTCCAATCAAATTTTTGGATGAAATCACAGAACGAGAGGAGATTCATTGGAGGTAACTCTACAACATTTTAAGACCCATTGGAGTAACTCTTCATTAGTTTTAAATATGTTTGAGGTAAAACTACTCTGTATTTACAATAGTTGGCCATCCAATTGTTCTGTTTACGCGAGAGATTTATTTTAACATTAACAAAGCCACTGTTCTCCCATAGCATTCAATAACAAGAATGTTTTATACACAAACTTTAACCTTTGTATAACTGACCACTTCCTTTGATCCCGAACCAAAGAAAATCTAATGACTGGACTTTGTCTTTCAGTTTTGGCTGGGCGTACATCGTGGGGTGGGCTGGGGCCGTCAGTCAGTTTGCAGCTGGTCTGTTCCTATTGCTGGACAGAGGGGCCGAGGAGATTCTCTACAGGGAGAGAGTGGTGCAAGAGGAGAACAAGAATGGGGTAGACGCCCCTGACAAAAACAGCATTGAGTTAGCCTCCAACCCAGTGTAAACACAACTTAAAGTGTTGGCATCGAGAGTGTTGCTCTCAATAAGAATTGATGGGTCACATGGCTGACAACTGAGTGAAACAATAAGAAGGAACAGATTACATTAAGACACATCTCACATTAAGACACAACTCACATTAAGACACATCTCACATTAAGACACATCTCACATTAAGACACAACTCACATTAAGACACATCTCACATTAAGGCACATCTCACATTAAGACACAACTCACATTAAGACACATCTCACATTAAGAGACATCTCACATTAAGACACATCTCACATTAAGACACATCTCAAATTAAGACACAACTCACATTAAGACACATCTCACATTAAGACACAACTCACATTAAGACACAACTCACATTAAGACACAACTCACATTAAGACACAACTCACATTAAGACACAGCTCACTTTAAGACACATCTTACTTTAAGACACATCTCAGATTAAGACACAGCTCACTTTAAGACACATCTTACTTTAAGACACATCTCACATTAAGACACAGATCACATTAAGACACATCTTACTTTAAGACACAGCTCACTTTAAGACACAGCTCACTTTAAGACACAGCTCACATTAAGACACATCTCACATTAAGACACAGCTCACTTTAAGACACAACTCACATTAAGACACATCTCACAATAAGACACATCTCACTTCAAGACACATCTCACATTAAGACACAGCTTACTTTAAGACACATCTTACTTTAAGACACATCTCACATTAAGACACAGATCACATTAAGACACATCTTACTTTAAGACACATCTCACATTAAGACACATCTCACATTAAGACACATCTTACTTTAAGACACATCTCACATTAAGACACAGCTCACTTTAAGACACATTTTACTTTAAGACACATCTCACATTAAGACACAGCTCACTTTAAGACACATCTCACATTAAGACACATCTCACATTAAGACACAGATCACATTAAGACACATCTCATATTAAGACACATCTCACATTAAGACACATCTCACATTAAGACACATCTCACATTAAGACACATCTTACTTTAAGACACAGCTCACTTTAAGACACAGCTCACTTTAAGACACAGCTCACATTAAGACACATCTCACATTAAGACACATCTCACATTAAGTCACATCTCACATTAAGACACATCTCATATTAAGACACATCTCACATTAAGACACATCTCACATTAAGACACATCTCACTTTAAGACACAGCTCACTTTAAGACACAGCTCACTTTAAGACTCAGCTCACATTAAGACACAGATCACATTAAGACACATCTCACATTAAGACACATCTCACTTTAAGACACATCTCACATTAAGACACATCTCACAATAAGACACATCTCACTTTAAGACACATTTCACATTAAGACACAGCTTACTTTAAGACACAGCTCACTTTAAGACACATCTCACATTAAGACACATCTCACATTAAGACACATCTCACATTAAGACACATCTCACAATAAGACACATCTCACATTAAGACACAGCTCACTTTAAGACACAGCTCACTTTAAGACACATCTCACATTAAGACACAGATCACATTAAGACACATCTCACATTAAGACACAGCTCACTTTAAGACACATCTCACATTAAGACACATCTCACATTAAGACACAGATCACATTAAGACACATCTCACATTAAGACACATCTCACATTAAGACACATCTCATATTAAGACACATCTCACATTAAGACACATCTCACATTAAGACACAGCTCACTTTAAGACACATCTCACTTTAAGACACATCTCACATTAAGACACATCTCACATTAAGACACATCTCACAATAAGACACATCTCACATTAAGACACAGCTCACAATAAGATACATCTCACTTTAAGACACATCTCACATTAAGACACATCTCACATTAAGACACAGCTCACATTAAGGCACATATCACTTTAAGACACAGCTCACATAAACACAAAGTTTAACTTAGAATTCAAGTCCTATAAAGACATAGCTTATATTAAATCTCAACTCACATTTAAGACAGCGCTTCCACCTTAATTATATAAACATTATAACATGACAGTAGCCTGATGACTTGGTGGCAACACGTTAACAAAATACTTTACTGTGATCATCTTATACAAACTTTTTCTTTTAATGTACAGAAATATTTCCTTGATATTTTTGAACATCAGATAAGAGCGCTACTAGATCTATATTAAAACAATCAGTATGTCTTTGCTGATGGATCTAGGATCTATTTATGTGCAATTTAAACATTAAATAAGCCTGCATTTCCTTTACCAAATGTCAATGCTACTACAGTCTAGTTTTATTATCTTATGTTTTTGTGTGTCCTATACTCTAATTTTATTACATATTATATTTTAAACGCAACTATTGCTTTTCTATATTTGTCCTTACCGTGGCCTAAAGGGGGGCAGTGGCGTAGCTAGGGGGCGGTGGGGACGGTCCGCCCCGGGCGTCACTCATTCAGAGGGCGGCATTTGTGGGCTTTTGACAAGTAAAGCAATTTCCAACAACAACCCTTTTTCTTTTGAAAGGGGGGGGGGAACCAAAGTAAAAAAAATTTCCTTCCTAATTTCGAGTCTTAACGGATTTGTGAAACTTTTTTTTTATTACATACTGGTTGTTATAACTAAGGTAAACCGTTCAAAAATTAAAAATCGCTCAAAAACGGTATCGATTTGTTTGGAAAACTAAGTGGTATACTTCACAGATGGCGCTTTTATAAGAAAACTTCGAAACAAAAACACATCACAGCTGGTCCGAACTTGGATATGCGCAAAATGATGCGCTAATAAGTCCCTACATGGCACGGTGGTTCAAATATTGTGTTAACTGTTCAACTTGCAAGTAGTAGTTTATGTTACTGCTTCAGTTTTCATAAAATTATGACAAGGTAACTGATTAAAAAATTAAATTAATTTTGATTTTAGTGCATTGAAGCAGCACGAATAGCTTGTGTTTTTCATTAAAATACTGCTATTCATTAATAATGCTACGACTATCCAATTAAAGTAAAGTGTAAATAATTGGAATTCTTCTATTATGGACAATTATTAAGATTTAAGGCAAGAACATGAAAATATTACAAAGTCCCCGTTAATAAACAACACAATAACATAAATAATTTCGAAGGAGACTTATTTAAAAATGTCAAGCGTCGTGGAAAAAATGACATCTGAAGTGACTAGTAAAACAAGCTCAAATGCTGGAATTTTACTCAGGTAAATGCAACCTTTTTCTTTTCTATGGTATCAGAAATCTATAGGAACCTTTTTAAAAAAAAAAAATCAATGCAGACCCATTTCATGGAACAAAGCTATCTCTAGAGCAAGAAGTACATCGAGAAATATTTTTATCCATTGATGTAATTATAAATGAATGCGCTCATGAGTAACAAGTCCTTGCAAGAAAATGCTCGCGTATAATAACATGTCACCTACTAAATGAAGAATTTGAACATCAAATCCTACATGTGGAAGAAAATCAGCAGTCCCGAGCCTGCGCTCTTCATGGGGCTTCCCGGAAAACCCCCTCAGCCCTCTGGCCCCCTAAGGGACGTAAAGACTGAGAAGCCCCCCCCCCGGAGCGGTCGCTGCTACAAGCGGCCGCCTGGGCGTCCAGGACACTAGGTCGAAAACGCCTCCCACTTAAGTTTGCCTCCCGAGGGAGGTGTGGAATTTCCTATTGTGACTCGCTATCAACATAGTATCACTTTGGCGCAACCACGGCAAAGCTTACGAGTCTCTATAGTTTAGATCACCGCAAAGCGTGGGGATCATCACCGACCTACCCAGGGTTTAACCCCCGCCGGAAGGTTTCCTCAGAGCTGGCGACCAAAAGCGTTTCCTAGCGGTACCTTTTGCTATTCCGTACTGGCGCTCCTGGCCCTAAACCGGCGCCGCTCAACAGCGTTGCTAATTAATTGAGGGGGACGAAACGGTCGCTTCGGAGTAACCCGACCCTCAACGGGTACTTTGGTTTTCATCATCGGCATTGCATCTAAATGCTTTGCCTAAGATCCGTACAGCGACTGTAATCATATTTGACTAGCACCTAACACCTTACAACGGCCTTCGGCTATCCAAGCCTGGGGTTTATCAGCTTCAGGTCGCAGTGTGCACCACGACCTTACTCGTCTGTCGAACCACGTAGAGGTCACCCCATCTCGACAGGAACATCAAATAAATATCTTTATTAATAATATCTTTAACAATGTAAATAAAGAACATCAAATAAATATCTTTATTTACATTGATAAAGAACAGTTCAAAATTGAAAGAGAAAGGATCCGGGTTTTTATGGCTGTACACGGGGCTGGTCTTAGCAATTGCGGGCCCCTATGCAGCTTAGTATGCGAAAAGGATTGCGTGGGGCCCACAGTTTGGTACGGATAAGGTATTAAATATGATAATAAGTGAAAAAAAAAAGATAGGTTGGACCTATGAAAGCGACCACTGAGACCAGCCCTTTCTGTAGGCTATCTACACAACAAGAAGAGGCATTATGTTAGAAAAAATGGGGGGGGGGGAGGCCCCCTTGATCTATTAAAACATATTCAATGGTATAGATTGGAAAATTCTTACCCAACGTTATAATTCTGTTAAGAGCATTTTTAGCAATTGCTATCCATGTATCTAGTTTTGAAACGAGCTTGTCGAAATCAGTGGCGTAGCTAGAAGGGGGCGGTCCGCCCCGGGCGGCAGACATTTTGAGGGCGGCATTTGATGGCATTTGAAAAGTACAGCCATTTTCGACAACCTCCCTTTAATATTTTGAAGGGGTAAAACCAATGTAAAACAAAAATATTCATAATTTCGCACATTTATTTGATTACATATAGGTTGTTAAAACTAACGCAAACAAGTTTTTTTTAAAAAGTAAAATCGATTAAAAAATGTATCGATTTTTGGAAAATCAATTGGCATACGTTACAGATGACGTTTTTATATGAAAACTAAATAAAAACACGAAACCGCTGGGCCGAAAAATATGTGCTATTAATATCGCCACGGCAGTTTCTGCGTAGAATTCCACAGGCACAGAATGATCCGCGAGCAAGTACCTATATGGCATGGCCCATGGCGGTTCAAATACTGTGTTTACCTTGCAGGTATTAATTTATGTTACTGTTGCTGTTTTCATAAAAGTATTGTTAGGGAATGATTAAACATTGAATTTATTTCGTTTTTTTATTGCATTAAAGTAATACAAATTAAAATACGGCTATTCATTTAAAAGTTTTGCCTATCCAATTAAAGTAATGTGCAAATATTTTGAATTATGACAGGACTATGAAAATATTCAAATTTCTCTTATAATTAACACCACAATAGGCCTAAATAATTAAAATTAACATTTGAAGAAGTAACTAGTAAAACGAGATCAGGTGCTGGAACACTACTTGATTCAATTCAAACTTTTTCTTTTCTGTTGGTTGTATGTTATCTCAATTTATGGAAACTGGTTTTGTTTTTTTAAATTTTTTGTTTGTTATTTTTTTAAATTATTGCAAACCCATTTCACTGAACAAAGTGATGTGCTGTTACAAATTGCAAAATGCTGTTATATCGCACAAAACAATTGGTAAAGAAACATGAGGGGTGAGAATTCAGAAGAAGTGGTTATATATTTAGAACAAGAAGTGCAACGAGAATTGTTTTTATCAATTCTTTAAAAGAAAATAAAGGAACGCTTTGATCAAGATCATATCTTTGAAAGAAAATATTCGATTATATAATACCATATAAACCATGTAGACTATGAAGAATTTGCACATCAAATAAATTAATGTTTTGACATTGATGAAGAAAATTTCAACATTGAAAGAAAAGGAATCCTGGTTTCTAATAGCTGAACCTACACTACTAGAAGATTCAGAACGTTAGAAAAACGGGAACCCTTTTATATATTAAAATGTATTCAACAGTGCCCAAGATAAAAATTGTAATTTTGCTAAGAATTTTTACAATTGGGAACAGTATTATTAGTTGTGAAAGAAGTTTCTCCAAACTGAAGTTGATTTTAAATAATAATAATAATAATAATAATAAAGTCTATCTTCGTTCCACAATTAGTCATTAAAAACCATAAAATCTTGTAATATTGTCCATAGACTAGATATTACAAATAATTGGAAATTTCGATAGCATAATACAATTTTTCTACTATGAAAGTTAGTGAAGTAAATGTATAAATTAAATATGTTTACATACCAATGTATACAGTTTCTTTGTAAAAATATCACATAACTATATATACAATTGAAAAGTATATAAGTTGGTAATGTTTTTTTGGAATATGTGTTGCCTCATTGGGACGGGGGGGGGGGGGGGGGNGGGGGGGGGTGGGGGGTGGGGTGGGGGGTTGTGGCCTTTAAAAAACAATCTTATTTTTTAAAGTGTGTATTTATAGGTATATTATTTTATACAGCCCCATTTTATTACTGCTTACATAAATATGGCATGAAATGGTAAAATTTTTCCCGACCTTTACATCGCTTCAATTATTTATGCATGTTAATTGATTTATACAAATCCATCATATGATTGACCTCAGGGGCCATCCATAAACGACTTCACGCTATTTTGACTGATCCCTCACCCCCCTACCTCCTCGTTACACGTCGTTATAAAAACTTAGACACTTTTCCTCATGACGTCACAAAGCTTTGGGGGCCCTCACAATAAAAACCGTATTTTCTATTTGTAATTGAGCATGTTTAAAATCAATTTTTTGTCATTTAAGGATGATTTTAGTGTAAGGCTACATTTTAATATCGTAGAACGCTTGAAGCCATGTAAAACGTCATTAAATAAAGTGTCGGTAATCAAATATTTAAGTGGAACTTTAATTTAACGTTGCCCGTTTTTTATATGACGTCACATTTATTAAACATTCCCCCTCGTCACAAATGTGTGAATCCCCTCTCCCCGGCGCGTGACGTCATCGTAGATGGCCTCTAAAGGGGCGGCAAATTGGAGACCGCCCCGGTCGGCAAAA
Source organism: Radix auricularia (assembly GCA_002072015.1). NCBI lineage: Eukaryota > Metazoa > Mollusca > Gastropoda > Lymnaeidae > Radix > Radix auricularia. The sequence goes on from MUZC01001450.1 coordinate 60,965, forward strand.
GTTCTAGCTACGCCACTGATCGAAACCGATTTTGAAAAAAAATAAATTTATTCGTTCCACAATGAGTGATTTTATACTACAAAATATTGCAATATTGTCCATGGTAAAAGATAGTGCAAATAATTTAAATTTTGATAACATAATTAATCGATTTTTCTACTATGAAAGTTAGGTAAGTAAGTAATTGTTAAAATAATATATGTTTACAAACTGATGTATACAATTTCTTTTTTATTTAAAAAAAATCTTTTATTTATAAATATAAAAAAAGCATATAATTTTGTGTGTGTAATTTTGGAATATGTTTGATCTCATTTGGGGTACGGGACCTGAGACCCCAATAAAATTCTTATGGCCCTCAAAAAAAGTATCTCGTATTTTTTAAATGTTTATTTATAGGTATGTCCTCTTATGTGGCCTCATTTATTACAGCTTACATAAATAGGGCATGGAATGGTAAAAATGTTCCCAACCTTTTAAAATGTACTTCAATTCAATTAAAATTATTTATTCATGTTCATTAAGTTTTTTGTATTAAATCATACGAAAACACGATTTTGGCTGACTTTTCAAAACCCTGCCCCCTCGTAACCCGCCGTCACGAAAGCTTAGACTCCTTCCTCAGTGTGACATCACAAAGATTATCCCCCCCCCCCATAAGTGCGAAATGAGCATGTTTTAAATATTTTTTTTCTATTTAAAATATGCCCCCAGCTAATACATTTTTTATTAAAAAATGTTTATGTTTAAGTCACACCTTTCTTTTTAAACATGACTTCACAACATGGCTGTAAACTTTGCTTCTCAACTTTTGGATAACTTCGGCGACATTCTCTCCGTTCTCCTCGGTATCGGTAAAGAAGTCAAACTCTCTCCTCAACAGTTCGTTCAGTACATGAATACTTTAGGACTATATGGTGGTGAGCAGAAATAATCGCGATGTCCGAAACACTTCCCGCCAATATCATCATTTACTGTCGAGAACGTCCTCGAGTTTATGGCCATTACGAAGTTACCTTGCCTTTCACAGGTGATGACTTTCTGGTGCCATCTATTGACAACGTCGGTAATCCCCCACAAATTTCACAGCCACCATGTCACACTGATGGGACATCGCCTTGCCACTATCACGATTAACATTTACAAAATGTCACACATTTAATTATCTTTTTTAATTATTTTTTTACATTATTGTTTTTTTTTTTTTTAAATTGAATTTAAATAGCTTTAAAAGTAATTTTCAGAAATTTTGTGATACATTTGAATTATTTTTATGTCAAAATAGCAGGAAATGCGTATCTCGTGAATGTTCTGTTCATAAATCTGAATGAATGGATGATATTGATAAAGACTAAAGAAGGATCCGGAATGGTTTGACAATCATGTTCGCACCAGCCAATATTTCACTCAAACTGTAAAATATTAGGACATAAAATCTTGCGATAAAATACGAAGCTCATTTTTACGTACTTCAGAGGGGTGGGGTCCCGAGATTTACGACACTTTGTGACAAGGGTAAGGGGGTCAAAAATAGAGTGACGTACTTTATGGACGGCCTCTATTATGAAATTTAAATTAAATTTTTAAACAATTAAGTCTAATGTTTCAAATATATTAGATGTGTAGCTTTTGAACATAATACCTCAACTTCAAGACTAGATAATATCTTCAATTAAATAATCTAACATAAAACATATCAACAATGATTGATAATCCGCAGGCCCGTGTATTTAAGATCAAGAACAAATACCCAAAACTTTGACGACACACAATCTGAGAGTTGCTCTCCTTGGCTAAAGAAAATGGCTGCTCTAACAAATGTTTTGAAGACGGTGATCATTACATTAACAAAAAGACCAACATCAACACAGCAAATATGCAATATATCGTATCAACTAAGGTATAAAAGAAAATTAGCCGAAAATTAAGTTAGCTACTCAAAAATATCCTTTTATTATTCTAATGTGTTGTTTGTGTTTATTGTTTGACCTTCTTAGTTCTTAGTATCTTAGCCTTGGTCTTAGTCATTAGTCTAAGTCTTAGTCAAAGTTAGTCTTAGCCTTGGCCTTAGGCTTAGCCTTGCCTTACTGTTGACTGTTGAACTTACTCCCTTACTAAGCCTTACTTAGACTTAGACTTACACTAAACACAGTTAAATTCATTAAACTGAAACACTAAATCACTAAGACTAAACTAAACACTGTCTTACTGTCTAAATTAACTTTCTTAATTAACTTACTTACTAAGTTACTTAGTTACTTAAACTGAAAAGTTACTTTACGGTACTTTACCTAACTTAAGTTCTTAACTCTCAAATATTCTTAGTTTTCCCCTTTTTCCACCTGATTTAACATCATGTAGTTAAGTTATAAGTAATTTTTTTTCGAAGTGACTATTCACAATCGATTGGTAATAGGTTTCAAACCCTATTCGCAATCGGCGCTCGTTCACTTCCGGTTATTGCTATTCTTGGTAACATTTTTTTTATAAGGTTAAAAATTTCATCGGTGAAAGTGAATGTGTGGCTGTGTGGTCATATTGATAGTAAGATAGTACGCTACATCGCAGGTCCGGGGTTCGATTTCTTATTGATGCCTATTTTTGTTGTTGTTTTTTTTTCAAACAATACTACATGAATTGATAATGAATAAGATTTTTTTTTATTTTAAAAAATGGTTTGTTTTGATGTTAGGTTTAGGGATAGACTTTAGGGTTACGTTAAGCGATAGTTGTTTGGGTTAGGTTTAGTGATAGTTTTTAGGGTTTGGGTTAGGTTTAGTGATAGCTTTTAGGGTTTGGGTTAGGTTTAGTGATAGCTTTTAGGGTTTGGGTTAGGTTTAGTGATAGTTTTGAGGGTTGGGTTAGGTTTAGTGATAGTTTTTAGGGTTTTGGGTTAGGTTTAGTGATAGGTTTTAGAGATTGTTTGAATGCACATATAGAATCGGAGGTTCAATGAAAGGCGCAGTGAATACTTGTAACTCTTCAATTTTATAGACATCATTTTATAAACAATGTTACTAAGAATAGCAATAACCGGAAGTGGACGAGCTCGATTGCGAATAGGGTTTTGAAATCTATTCGCAATCGATTGCGAATATACGCTCCCATTTTTTTTTTAATGAATAAAACCATTATTATGGCATAGCATGCCCATTATTATAATTAAAGGATGTGGCTAGCGCTACGACAATTTTGTCGTAGCAGCAGATGACCCGGTCGGATGTTGCTAGCGTTACAACATGTCGTAGCGCTAGTGAGGAAACTAGTGCTACGACATGTCGTAACAGCAGACGATCCGGCGGGATGTTGCTAGCGTTATGTCGTAACAGCAGACGACCCGGTCGGATGTTGCTAGCGTTACAACATGTCGTAGCGCTATTCAGAAAACTAGTGCTGCGACATACGCAACTTCTGCTACGACTAGTTTTAGTCACTCTTTCCAGTAAACACGTGGAAATAATTAAATCTTAACAAACTCTTCTTTATATTGTATTCGCATTTATATTATAATACGACATTATTATTTGTGTGTCTATTAATTCTAAAATCTAAATTTATTTAAATAAATTGTTTAAATAGATTTAATTTTAATATTGGTCTACCGATTATAAATATATCAGCCGATTTTGCTATACTATAGTATACTTGTGTTAGTGATGCCGATGTATTAAAAGTTAGTATACTGTAAACTGTAAAGCCAAAGCCTAAAGTCGTAAATGAAAATCCTCAAGCAACTGATTAGCGCACAATCGCAAGAATGTAGGCCTAAAATAATTAGTTTCGTGTGGAATAATAAAATGTGCCGTGTGCAGACTTGTCACAGGAAACCATTCCATTCATCCTTCTATCTCCTTTTCACTCTATTACTAATACTATTACTATTGAGGGGGGGGGGGGCAGGT
>MUZC01001450.1:65106-75588 GCA_002072015.1 Radix auricularia
CCCCCCCCCCCCGCCTCTCTCTGCACTATTTATGACGAGCAAGTCTGTTGGGCATGATGCGCTATGCCTCCTTCGTCTGACAATGGCTTCAAACCCGCTTCCCCCGCTTGCGTTCAGCACTTTTTGCGATGCCTTCAATTCAGAGAATTTTTCAAAAATATCTTCCAAACAATTTAGTAACAGTGATGGTTTATAGTCATTTTTTAAACTCACGCCTCACCTTTTTCGTTGGTGATGCCGACTGAGTGTCAACTCGCAAATCAATAGAAAAAAAAAATATATTATTAGCATAATTAAATACAGCTTTAGTCGTAACTGTAAGTAAGCACATAACACATTTTTACGACTGTCGTAGCAGCAGACGACCCGACCGGATGTCGTAACGCTAGCCAAGCATATGTGGATTGGCTAGTGTTAAGACTAGTCTGAAATCTAAATATTTTTATTATAACAGATTTAGTCAACGTATTTGCTTTTTAGAATAATAACGAAAATTATCAGCATGCTCATTATGATTTTTTAAAAATAAAAAATAGTAGTAAATGAAATTTTAAAAAAAAAAAAAAAAAAAAAAAACATGACGGCAGCGGGATTCAATCCATCCCGCTATCAATAGTGTCATATCATTTTCATATCTTGATCTAGCGAAGCTGATGAGAAAGTGTAATTTTTTAAATTTATAACTGTTTTTCATTTAATGGCTCAATCTAGATTTTTTTTTAAACCTTTAAAATTCATTAATAAGCTTATCTAGTGATCATGATATTTCATTATGAGAACTATGGTTTAGTATTTAAGTATTAGTAACAGCATAATTGAAATACAGAAAATTGTTTACGACATGTCGTAACGGCAGACAACCCGCGCGGATGTTGCTGGCGTTACGACATGTCGTAGCACCAGCCACATCTGCGTGGGTTGTCTGCCGTTACTTTGTCGTAGCAGTAGACACTCCGATAATTATAATGTCATTATGTTACGCATCTTTGTGTTCACAATTGAATTACGAAGTGTCTGCTGCTACGACAAAGTAATCGCAGACAACTTGACAACATTGATGAGACTTTGCTAGCCTATTGACCTATTGCTAGTGCTTCGAAATGATGCAACACTAACAACATCCCGTTGAGTTGTCTGCTGCTACGACTGGTCATAAAATATGTGCTGTATTTTTACTACGCTAATACTAATACTAATACTTAAATACAAAACAATTGTACCCAAATCTAATTTCATGATTACTATGCAAGCTGATTAATGAATTTTAAAGTAAGGTAAAAAGCTGAATAATGAATTTTAAAGGTACAAAAAACAACTTGATTGGTGTACATTAAATGACAATTTAATTGAGTTTTGACATGATCTTTGCTAGACCAAGTGATAGTTGCACGAGCTTAATGGTAAAATTGCTAGTAGAATCGAATTCCGCTCCCGTCCAATTTTTTTTTTTATATAAAGTTTGTTTTTTAAATTTTAAACCGCAATAAGTGCACTGGTAATTGTAATTTTGGCTAAATCTGACTTGCCATTCCCAAAAGGCTTATATAGCAAATAACACTTTGTTCTCTTCCTTTGTTATTTAGGTTTAGTTTTAGAATTTGTATTTGTTAATTTAGAGTTGTGGTTAGGTTTAGTTTTAATTGTGAAGTTAGGGTTAGGTTTAGTTTTAGAATTTTAATAGTTGAATTTTCTATTTTCTTTGTAACGTTGCACGGCCATTTAATGTGGGAACTATAAGTCGGATTTTACTGTAATTTTTTATCTTCTTATTCTGAAAAGCGGATACTTTGATTAAATCTTATGGGTCTACCAAGATGCATTTTTGTCAATATTACCGTACCGATATTTCTTTTGCAGAAACAAATGAAGTTTCTGATATTTTGTGAAAAAGTGATATGTTTATAATGACAAATTCCAGATCATAACCTACATATGACTCACGACTAAACAAAGTGTCCTTTTTTAAAAAATGTACAAAAAACATTAGGATCTCCTTTTAAAGTTAAAGTTCAAACCTTCAACTTTGACTGATAATTATTACTTTTAACCAATAGTTAAATACATTTATGAATGAAACAACGAGAACTAAGCAATAGTAATAGAGTGAAAATGGGGTTGATGCTGAATGTTTGCCAATGAGAACAAGTCTGCTCACGGTACATTTTATTATTCCACACAGAATGAATTGTTTTAGATTCCTGCGATTCTGTGTGCATCTTTGCTATCTAGAGTGTAGAGCATTTACTATGATTTACGATATACTTGGCTTGACATTGGCATCACTATCACTTACACATTATTTTCAAGTATAGCAAAATCCGCCGATATAATCGGTAGACCCCTATTAAATCTATTTAAATAAATTTAGATTTTAAAATTAATTAACACATACATAAGCCCAGATCTATTAATGTTGTATTATATATGGGTATAAATTATAAATACGAGTTTAAGATATTATAGCGACTTAGTTCTTTCCAATTGTCTACTTCTAAGACTAGTCTTTGAAAAGTTTCCTGGCTAGGTTTACAACATGCACATGTCATCATTATGACATGTGCATGTTGTAATGCTAGCAACATCCATTGAAATATCTATCTAATGATAGTAAAATGTAAGTCTATTATTGTGGTAATGTAGCTTGAACTTTGGTTTTTTAATGAATTTTTTGTTTCATTTAAATTTTGTACAGAAAATCACATGTCACAAACTGTATGAAGGAAAAAAATAAGTGTTTGTAACAAGCATAAATTTTTTATTATAGTCATTAACAGTATTCATTTGTACAAGATATATAAAAAATTCAAAGCATTTTGCTCATACTTAAAAAATTTAGACCATTTTTTTAAAAGTATACTAACTTTCATAAAATAGAGCCATTTTTCCCTTTATTACAAAGATTATAAATTTTACCATGGAATAACTAAACCTTTATTGTCAGAATATGATAAAATATTATTCTTATAATCATTATTATCCTAAATATTATTTTTCATTTGATAAAAAATGTTGAAAACTATAAATAATGATATAAAATTTGACAATTTCTCTGCACATTATAATAAAGTCAAATTAAATTTAAAACCACACTTTAGTGAACATTTCTTTGTGTGTTCATATTCTTAAAATAAGTTAATAATAGTAATAGTAATATATTTTATTCTTATTTTGTAAAATGTTATGCAGTTATGAGTGGTGCACAGTTATGAGTGGTTAGCCAAATATATTTGCCTAATCATATCTTTCTCTTGTTTACCGGTACTGTTCTTTCCTCAGTTGAAATGTTGGGTCTAGAAAGATATAGTTTCATTCCCTTCCTTCTAGAACCATTGGAACATAATAAATATAACTTCCCTGATTTCTTTGTTTACCTCAATATTACTTTTTGAACATCTCAGAAATATAAAATTTAAATTCTAAAATTTGAACTGTCTTGCACATAATCCTTTGAATAATAATAGTTCATTCCATTATCTAATTGCACAAGTCCCATGTTCCTTAGTATATCCATGATAAGATGAAATGAGTTTCTGAACATTTTTTATTAGGGAGGTGCATGGTAGCAACAATGATTTGGCATAGCTTCAAAGCATTTTCATCGGTAAGTCTGCAAAAAGCAACTTGATTCTTGAAACATGGAAGAGAAGTCTATATTTCTTCTCCTAATGCCTAAAATATGACGGTTAATTCAGCAAACGGGACACCACAAGTTAACTCAGGGACATGGACAATGGGTGGTTGTTTAGGCCCTTAATCAGGAAAATGCTTAGGGTGGTCAAAGCCCCCCCCCCCAATCTACAGCCATAACTGCAACTGTGAAATCTAAAAAATTTGATAAACATTAGAAATAGGCAATAATAAAATTTAATATACTTAATTATAATACACTATTCAATTATGAAGAAAATCTAGAATGATTATAAGCTTATTATCAAGCAGAATGTGAAGCTAATTGTAAAATACTGATGCCAACCAGGGTAAACAAAGTCAAATGTAACTTATTATGGATTTGTGGAAAAAATAAAAGGAAAGACAAAAATACAAGCTAAAATGAATTTCCTTGATTTAAAGATGTCTCATTTCTACTTAATATATCAATAGATTTAGTGAAATCAATTTTATTTGTAAAAAATTGACAACGGGGGAGAGCTTTGGAACAAAGGAAAAATATGTACTTTTGATAGTGAACATGTCCATTGATAAAAATAAATAAATTCTCTTTATTAATATTTTGTTGTTTATTCAATTCAATAGAAATAACTTTTCAGCAAAGAATGAAAGAGATTTCTTTGCTTAATGATGAATCTTTCACATTAATTGTAAAAAATTGCAGCCGACTTGTCTCAGTAAAGTTAACAAGAATGTCACAATGGCGAACGAGAATAGCGTTCCAGTAAACCAAAAACATGATTATCATGCTAAATCTGTTTTTAAAAATATAATTTAAAATTCATGTCTGAAATTGTATTTTTTTCTAATTTTATTCAATTTTTTAGGGATAAATTTAAAAAATAACATTTGAATTTAAAAGGTGAAAAATATATTTAAAAATAAACCAGCCTTGTTTGAAAAGTGAATGTTCCATCCTTTGAGAGTCTTAAGTCAAGTCAAGCTTAGACGATTGTTTAATAATTGATGGGACAGGATGAATTGCTGCCTTACACAATGTTGTGTGATGTAAAATGCCCTATGCATTGTTTGTGTTTATTCTTTTACCTTGCCTTAGCCTTGAATTGAATAGATCAGATAAGATAAGAATGGAATTAATTAATAATAAATCCTTAGGGTGAGTTGTGACCTAAAAATGTTGTGCAAGTCAAGACAGTCAAGTGCAATGAACAAATCCCTATGTGCCAAAGTCATTTTGAAAGTCTTGACTTTGAGTATCACAATGCACCCTTGTGCTAATATTAATACATTCAAGTTGTGTTAATATTAGAGTACAATGAAATGCATCAGTAGGCCAACATTTTTTCATTTAAAAAATCTTAATTTTTTTCCCCATATTTTGTCTTTGAAAGTTCAACATAAATACTATTAGAATCTACTAGAACCAACTGTTCATCCGTTTAATCAGGACTGTTTGACTTTAACTTTAATTAGTCAATATACTAGTCTTAGCTTATTACTGAAGTTAATTTTTTGTTGTGTTGTGACAGAATACTAGAACCAACACGCACGCCACCGTGACATCTAAGCGTTTTCTTATCAGTTTTAGCTTTGTGTACGCTGTTTAAAGGTTTGAGGTTGAACTTGTAATGAATGTTAAGGACACTACATTTTAGGTTGATAGACAGCCATTTTTTTAAACCAAACTTTGTCTCCATTTATTTTTTCTCAGATTGACTTCCTGTGCTTCATCTGTAACAAAATTGTCTCACCAGCCATTGTTTACGTCAACAATCAGTTCATTTCACACGTCAACAATCAGTTCATTTCACACATCAACTTGTCAGAAATTTCACAAGTCTCAGCCCACTCATGATCTCATGGAGTTCTTTGACCGGAAAGAATTTTGGGCAGAGTCCAGCGTTCCAACAGGTTGAAAACAATTTTTAAAACTTAATTTTTTCAATATAGATAATTGTTGCTCAGTTTTAAGATTTATATATTTAGGTATTTAAGAATTATATAGCATTGAAAGTGTATATCTATATATATTATAACTAGAAAAAAATTGAAACTCTAAATGTACACCCAACAAATAATTGAAATGGTTTTATGGAAAATGTCTTTTATGTTTGGTCTTGTATTTCTATTATATTGCAGTTGGTCTTTAAATGCTTACAATGTGCAGATTAATTGTTTATTATATTATTAACCCTATAACTATAATAAAGTGTGTCATGAGAGTTTGCCAGTAACACTTCATTTCTCCAAAGAAATAAAAAAAAAAATTTTTTTTAGGAAGGCCGTACAGAGTAGATGAATTGAGAATTAAAAGTAATCAAGATCTTCACAAGCTCTGGTAAGTTTTTATCAAATGGTTTGCCAAGTTGTCACTATTTTTCAATGCTATAAATCTATATTTTTATATAAAAATTAAAATCTGTACTCAAATATGGAAATGTGTATAACACTCATAGTTTGACAAATTTATTTTCACTTGATATTAGTCTTCTTTCATGACTAAAGCTGCATGTAATTTCCAAAGGTATGTGCTGCTAAAGGAACGCAATATGCTCCTGACAATGGAGGCTGAATACAACAGGAACACTGAACTCTTTCCTAATCCAGAGAGGATAACTAAAGTAATCACACATTCTCTTTTTTATCATTTACCTCATATTATAATGAAATCTAAATGTAAAAGAATAAGACATTTAAAAAAAAATAGTTTTATTTATTATTTTGCATAAGTCTAATGTGTCAATCATTCAATGTGTCAATCATTCAATGTGTCAATCATTCAATGTGTCAATCATTCAATGTGTCAATCATTCAATGTGTCCATCATCCAATGTGTCAATCATTCAATGTGTCAATCATCCAATGTGTCAATCATTCAATGTGTCAATCATCCAATGTGTCAATCATTCAATGTGTCAATCATTCAATGGTAGTCAAGTTAACCAAAAAAGTTTGTATTTCAGGTTGAGGAGAGCATGGAGAATATTTTAGAGGTGGTCAAAGAAAGAAATGATGCCGTCTCCCTCCTTGAGACTGGGAAACCTGCCCATCCTGGAGGTGGCTACGTTCGTGATTTTCTTGGCCGTGTTGTGTGGCGCAATTTCCAAGAGTACGCCATACCACCCCACATGAACAAAGTCTACAGGCTGTGTTATCCTCGGGGCTTCAAACGAATGCACCTCAAGTACCTGCCACTGTGGCGGGAAAAACTTGCTAAATATCGATGGGGAAAATATCATGTGCAACTAAAACATAACAGTGAATTGATTAAGAAATTCCCCCACTTGGAAGGCAAGCTTGATGTACCAAAACCAGAGGAACCTAAAATTTATTAAATTCAACAATGTCAAATGTTTTGTTTCATTATTTTTTTTTAATATTAACAATTTATTTTCTTTGAAGAGTTTATGAAGTTTTTATAAGTGTAAAATAAACCTGAATGTTTCTCAGACATCCTTGTATTAAAAAATAATTTTAAAAAACTTAAAAACATGTTTATTTACTATAATTCCTTTATATAGGAGACATAACGAAATGTATGTTTTTTATAACACGCATCACATGGCAATCCAAAATTTTAGTTATGTCTCATATATAAAGAAATTTATTGTAAAAAAACTACTACAGTCTGCCTGCTAAATTTCAGCTCAATTTGATGAGGGAAAAATGGCTTTAAAAGAATGTTGAATATAATCTGCAACAGACTAGAATTAACATTTACAGATCAGGAATAGATTTTCACAAAGTATGGTCAATATACTACGCACTTGGATGTGCGACAGGAAAATATAAAAAAGGTTGTTCAATAACATACGCACTGCGACAGTTCAGCACAACAATTAACATGCTATGTAGAGATACAAAGAGTTAATCTAAAAATTCATTAATTTAATAATAGTACATGCAAGCCTTGTGAAATTTTGATAGATCATTTTTATTATCTGCATGAGTCTGCCTGCAAAATTTCAGCTTGCTAGCATGCTGGGAACTGGGTTGAAGATCAATCCAAAGTTTTTGGCACAAACAATCAAACAAATAAATAATTAAAAGAATTTATAATATGGGAACCAGTTCACACTGGCTTTTACTTTTATATTTTATCTGTGAGTTGTCTATGAGAAAAGTGCTTTAGACTCAAGATCAAGAAGATCCTGCTTTCCTGGTTTCTTCAGGCAACCCATTCCACGCCAGAATACCGGACAGAAAGAAAGAAAACTTGTATGTGTTTGTTCTTGCATATGGAATAAGAAAGGTGTTTTTATCTTTATGTCTATCTGAGGGTTGTATTAAGTTATCTTTGTGTTGTATTTCTAAATTAGAATTAATTGCTTTATGTATAATTACTAATTTACTCTTGGTTCTTCTATCCTCTAGTGTTTCAAGGTTTAATGATTTAACTCTTGTCAGTTTTGAATATCCTCCAGTAATGAATCTGGCAGCTCTTTTTTGGATTTGTTCTAACTTATCAATATTTTCTTTGGTGGATGGGTCCCATACAGAAGATGCATATTCTAGTTTAGGTCTCACCAAGGTGAGGTAGCATTTTAGTTTGATATCTTTGTTACATTTGTAAAAGTTTCTTTTTATAAAGCCTAAGATTTTGTTTGATTTTTTAATAACTTCATTGACATGGGGATTCCAAGATAGTTTCTCATAAGTCTTTTTGTAAAATTTTGCTATCTTGTTCTGACTTGATTGTTCTATAGATTATACAATCATCAGCAAATAACCTATCTTTTGTTCCTGTTGAGATATTGGAAAAGACGTAAACAAGGTAAGGGTTAGCCTGACCGGATGTAACAAAACAGCGAACGTTTCGGCAAAGAGCCTTTATCAACGAACATACAATACACAAATAAAACGAAAATAAAAAAATGAAGGAACTTAGCTGCAGTGAAATCCAAAGTATCCAAAAAAACGTTCGCTGTTTTGTTACGTCCGGTCAGGCTAACCCTTACCTTGTTTACGTCTTTTCCATTTCATTTTGTATAAGCCTGATTGCAGTCCTACCCCTCATTTTGTTGAGATATTGTTGGGTAAATCATTTACATAAATTAAAAAGAGTAAGGGACCTAGCACAGTTCCTTGTGGAACTCCTGAGTTAACCTTTATTGGTGTAGATTTAGATCCATTAATTATTACAGTTTGCTCCCTACCCAATAGGAAGTCTTGGATCCAGAGGATCATTTTGTAAGATCATGATTGGATCATTGGATGGCTCAAGCTATTAATAATTTAGGATTTAACAAATCTTGAGGCCAAACCTTGAGGCCTGGTTGAGTTCACCATAAAGATTTATTTAAAAAAAAAAAAACGTTTGCAAACTCCTTTAAATGCCATAGACTATATCAATTGATAAACAATGTAGATATGTTTTAATTTCATAGTCATCAGAGTGTCATAGCAAGTAATTCTGTCCTGTGCATTAATAAGATAACCAAAACCATTTTAAGCTTTATTCAACTTTTCACCCTTGAAAAATTGTAAAATTATTTCTTGTCAATAAACAACTATGACCTTGTAACATATCGATTAAATTTATTCGATTAAATTTATTCTTGTGATGTCATTATTTTTCTGTGTGAAGGTCAAATTATTGCACGTCCCAAAATAAATGGTACCGCTATGTTTGATAAGTAAAATCTAGTAGTAATTCCATAGCTAGCATGGTACAGTAACGCTTCAGTTAGTTCACAGCAGTGCTTCTCGAAGTGGTGGACTGAGGACCGGTTCCGGTCCACGGGCCGTCCGCTGCAGGTACGCTGAAGTTATCAGGAAAGGACAGACAAATAAAATTATAATTGCAACCATTGAATAATAGTGACCCTTTTAGAATGTGTCAATTTTTAAAAAATAATAAGCAAATAAAATGAAATAAATAAAATAAAAATCAAATTCGCTACCATATAAATACAGGGAACATAGTGCACCGGTTCCCGGTGCAATGGACATAATTCCTACCGGTCCATACTAAAAAGTTTGAGAAGCACTGGTGTACAACAACGGTTCAGTTAGTTCATAACGATTTCGAGCAATTAAATATTTAAGTTTAACTTTTATATAAAGTTGCGCGTTTTTCATGTGACGACACATTTCTTAAACACACCCCCACTCCCCCTCGTCACACATCGTCTCAAATGCGTGACCCCTCACCCCCCCCTCTTTAATTTTATGCCCATGACGTCAATTATGGACGAACCATTGTTGTGTCCACCAACGGTTCAATATGAGTCCATAGCTGGTGATAAACTGCCACATTTCGAGGTACTGCAACATTTCGAGGTACTGCAACATTTCGAGGTACTGCAACATTTCGAGGTAATGCAACATTTCGAGGTACTGCGACATTTCGAGGTACTGCAACATTTCGAGGTACTGCAACATTTCGAGGTACTGCAACATTTCGAGGTACTGCAACATTTCGAGGTAATGCAACATTTCGAGGTACTGCAACATTTCGAGGTACTGCAGCTAAACGTGTTAACTAAACATTTCTCTACCTCAACTATTTCACTGGCACAGAATTAAAAGGGGCGGTAACTGGGGGTTTGAGTGAGACTTTCCCCGACAAACACAAGTTTTGCAACTCTAATAACAGGTCCTGTGTTAGTTTTATTCTAAGAACTCCAGAAAGCAATACTCTCCCTTTGCTTGTCGCACGTCATTCCCTCCCCTGCCCATTAGTCGTCTTTATCATGAGACACCCTCTTAGGGTCCAATCGGTTTCTGATAAAGTAAAGTTCAGCACAGGAAGAGCCACTTTGAGTGTTTACAGGGCAATGAGTGGTTCAACCGAGTGAACCAACAATTCTCAGAGTGCTCCATACATCACAGGGCAATGAGTGGATCAAC
>MUZC01001451.1:4537-19679 GCA_002072015.1 Radix auricularia
TAGCATTTTAGTTTTATATCTTTGTTACATTTGTAAAAGTTTCTTTTTATAAAGCCTAAGGTTTTGTTTGATTTTTTAATAACTTCATTGACATGGGGATTCCAAGATAGTTTCTCATTTATTATGACTCCTAAGTATTTCGCATCTTTAGTTTGGGTTAGTTCTTTTCCATGAATGAAATATTTTGAATTTATTTGTTTCTTTTTCTTTGTTACTCTTAGCAGTTGACATTTTTCTGGGTGGAAGGACATACTCCAGTTAGTTTCCCATTTTATTAATTCATCTAAGTCTTTTTGTAAAATTTTGCTATCTTGTTCTGACTTGATTGTTCTATAGATTATACAATCATCAGCAAATAACCTAACTTTAGTTCCTGTTGAGATATTGTTGGGTAAGTCATTTATATAAATTAAAAATAGTAAGGGACCTAGGACAGTTCCTTGTGGAACTCCTGAGTTAACCTTTATTGGTGTAGATTTAGATCCATTAATTATTACAGTTTGCTCCCTACCCAATAGGAAATCTTGGATCCAGTGATGTAAGGGACCTGAGATACCAAAGTATTTAAGTTTTTTGAGTAAACTAAGGTGGTGAACTTTGTCGAATGCTTTTGAGAAGTCTAGTAATATTGTATCTATTTGATCATTATTATCTAAGCCTTTTGATAGATCATCTATTAGGCCTATCAATTGTGTTTCACATGATCTGTTCTTTCTAAAGCCATGTTGGTGTGGGCATAGGGCATTATATTTGTCAAGGTGGTTAACTATTCTGCTATATATTATGTGTTCCAGTAATTTACATGTGATACTAGTAAGTGATACAGGTCTGTAATTACCAGGGTCGGACTTATCACCTTTCTTAAAGAGTGGCGTTACATTGGCTAATTTCCAATCCTGGGGCACTTTACCTTGGTTTAGAGAGGCTTGAAAAAGAACTACAAGGATTGGGGACAGTTCATTGCTTAATTCTTTTAATAACCTGGCAGGTAATTCATCTGGGCCAGTAGCTTTGTTTATTTTTAAGTTTTTTAGGAGTGAATGTATACCTATCTCATCTACAGTTATGTTACCTATTTCTTCCAATTTATTTAAATTTATTGAAATTTCCTTGTCGCCTGATGCAGAAAATGATGATGCAAAATATTTGTTAAGGATAATTATGCGGTCGCAGTGGGCCCCATGCTTGCATAGGCCCCACCTATCTTAATTTTCACTTATCATCATTATTAATACCTTATCCCTACCCAATACCCAAACTGCAGGCCCCGCGCAATCCTTTTCGCATACTAAACGGCCCCGCAATTATCTAAGACCAGCCCTGTGTACAGCTATAAAAACCCGGATCCTTTCTCTTTCAATATCTAACTGTTCTTTATCTATGGAAATAAAAAAATTTATTCGTGGTTCAAATTCTTCATGGTATTCTTACACGAAAATTTTCTTGCAAGGGCATGTTACTCATGAGCGCGTTCTTTTATTTCCTTTAATAATTACATCCATAGATAAAAAAAAAAACATTACTCGGTGTACTTCTTGCTCTAAAGATAGAAACAAGTCTTCTGAATTTTCCTCACGCATATTTTTATAATTCTAACTCGCCGTTCAAATTGATATCTTCAACTCTCTATAACAGGGTTTTGTAATAGCACATATCTTTTTTCCATGAAATGGGTTTGCATTAATATATTTTTGAACAAAAGTTTCCCATAAATTGAGATATAATAGAAAGAAAAAAAAGATTGCATTGACCTGGGTAAAATTCCAGCATTTGATCTCGTTTCACTAGTTACTTCAGATGTCATTTTTTTCCACGACGCCTGAAATTTTTAAATAAGCCTTTTTCTAAATTATTTATGTTATTGTGATATTTCTTAACGGGGAATTTTGAATATTTTCATATTAATGCATTAAATCTTAATAATTGTCCATAAAATAGAAGAATTCAAATTACTTACACATTACTTTAATTGGATAGGCGTAGCACTTTTAATGAATAACTGTGTTTAAATGAAAATCACAAGCTATTCGTAATGCTTTAGTGCTCTAAGAACAAAATAAATTAAATTTTTAATAAGTTACCTTACAATAATTTTATGACAACTGAAGCAGTAACATAAATAACTACTTACAAGTTAAAAAGTAAACAAAATATTTAAACCAACATGACATGTAGGTACTTGTTAGCGCATCATTCTGTGCATGTCCAAATTCCACGCAAAGACTGTCGTGGCGATATTTATGCGACATATATTCGCACCAGTGGTTATGTGTTGCTGTTTTTTGTGCAGTTTTCTTATAAAAGCGCCATCTGTGAAGTATGCCGCTTAATTTTTCAAACAAATCGATACTTTTTTTAAAAGATATTTTTTTTAATTTTGAACGGTTTTGCATTAGTTATAACAACCAATATGTAATCAAACAAATGTTGCACCAAACCGTTAATTAATTCCCGAAATAAAGAAAGAAAAATTTTTAACTTTTGTTTTCCCCCTTCAAATGAAAAGTGGAGGTTGTCGGAAATGGCTTTACTTTTCAAATGCTCACAAATGCCGCCCTCTGAACGACTGCCGCCCGGGGTGGACCGCCCCCACCGCCCCCCCTAGCTACGCCACTGGGTGTATGAGCTGTAAAACTATCGATGTATGAGCTGTAAAGCTATGGATGTATAAGCTGTAAAGCTATGGATGTATGAGCTGTAAAGCTATGGATGTATGAGCTGTAAAGCTATGGATGTATGAGCTGTAAAGCAGGGGCCTCAAACTCGGATGAATGCATGCGCCATTTAATCACTTAATAGATGTGTCAAGCACCGAACCCCACTCCCCCAACATTTTGTTTTCAAATGTTTTAACCTACATACTTTTTAACTCATGCCACCACACATCTCTAACAATAGCAGCCGCTGTATTTACTTCCTTAGACGATATTTTATTCTACTAAGTAGACTATAGGATTTCCATAAAAACTTTAACAAGAAAATTTACTGTGTATCAGTACTAGCTGTCTAATCTTCAATAAATTGATTGTTGTTTTAACAAGCTTACTGGCGGGACTCAAAAATTCACTTTGTGGACTACATGCTGCCCGCGGGCTTGGTGTTTGAGACCGCAACTGTGGATGCGGCCGTAAGTATATAGTCTGGGAAGGGTGGCGCTTTATATAGATGATTTTACTTAAAATAGATCAAAATAGTTTGCCAGGTGTGGCTATTGAATCTTATTGGAACTAGGAAGTGCGTAATACTAAAGACGTCCCCTGTCCCTTTTAACTGCCGACCTTGAAGTTTCAACCTGCTTCCATTCACTCTCATTCAAATGATTAACTCAAATAGCTAAGTTAGCGAAACAAAAAGACCTCTGTGTGCCTACATGAACGCGGCGTACGCTACACATGCAAACACCGGGTTCTTGTGTTAACATCCTATAGCGATCTTTAGTTGATCTACTTTCATTGGCACTGAACGAGTTGGCGATATTCAATTCAATTTTTAAAACATGTTTGAACAGTCAGAAAGATTGAATCAGATGAAATAATAAACACTTTGAATCGAATTGATAAAATGCAATCCAAATTTTTAGTCAAGTTCTTCTTAACTTTATTGGAAGTACTGAACCTCACAAGTTTCTGGTGCGCTCTAACCAAACCCTTCTTAATACGGAAAATAGGAGCGTGCTATCACGAACCATGAGTGGGGTGTTTGTCTTGACCACCGCCGGCCTCATTTACTGACTCACCAAACCACTGGGGTTCAATGAATCCCAGGTTAAGAACCACTGTTTTAGTCACATGTGACTGTTGACTCGACCAATGTGACTTAAAGCACTTACAAATTCATACGCCCTGTAGTTAAACCCAAACTCAAGATGTTTGGCAGTCTTCCCTTCGGCCCTTGGCTCTGAAAGATCCTGAACTTCTATAGAGCTGACATTATGAGCTTTGCTTTCAAAACATAGACACCTTAAAAAATGTATGGGTTATACATTCTAATACGATTTTAACACTTTAAAATAGACATGTCAATGCCCATCAAATTTGTGTAGGCAAGTAACGATCGGTCGTTACGTCAAAGGAATGTATTCTATCGCTGTGGGTACACATTTTAAAACGACATTTGGTCTTTCCAGATCACATTTTGCTGCGGTGTTTACTTAGAATTTCTCAAAGGCGAATAGGTTTGTAAGTCTAGAGCAGGGTTCACTAAACTTCGGCTCGTGGTCCGGATCAGGCTCGCAACGAAAATTCAATCTGCCCGCCAACAATATTTAAATGGTAAATACGCTTGATAGAGAGAGGGAGAGAAAAAAATACATTAAATGTCATTTCCATATTTAACAACCTAGAGGGACATTCAAAATAATTGATTTCGGTGCATTATTTTATCATCAGACATTGTTTGGAAAATCTTTTATTGTCTAAAAATAGGGTGCGCAAATTTTATAGCAAGTCAAGCATATTTCAATACGATTGTGCTAGTTTCTTTAAACTATTTTAGAAAAAATATTACATTTACAAAATTCCGGCACATCCGGACCCGGCTATTTTTATAAATCCGGTCTGACCTCGGGGGTGTACCAGATTTCGGCACTGACATATCCGGAATTTTAGGAACAGAGAGAATGCGTGTGCCTGCAGAAGAGCGTAGCTGACAATTGGGTGAGTAGACCGTTAAAAGATAAGATAAGATAAGACAAGATAAGATAATATAAGATAAGATAGGAAGGCCATAAATAAAAAAAGAAATCGTGACAGAGCACGGCCACTTTGTAATCAATTCCGGCTAGTATATGTACCCAATGGAGTGAGTAAAGTAGTAGAGCAACATTGTCATGTCTTTCTGCCTTCAGAAACTAATCTAGCAATTGAATTTTGAACTTTCTGTTGTTTTAATGCGTTGATTTGACGCATCTGACAGAAGAGAATTGCAGTAATCAATATGAGCTAGAACAAGTGCACAGACGAGAGATTCTGTTGCACCAACTGTTAAGTGTTGACGGGTTGAACTGATCTGACGAATGGCAGTATAGGCAGAGCGACAGATGTGATTGATGAAGTTGTTGGTAGACATGTTGTCAGAAATAATGTAGCCAAGATTCCTAGTCGATGTTTTGAACAGTACATCATAACAATCTACCTGAGGAGAATTCGGAAGAGTCAAAGTACTTCGTAATTTATTGTTACAGAATAGGAGTGCTTCTGTCTTATTATCATTCAACTTGAGATTGCTGAAAGTCATCAAAGACTTTACCTCACCAATGTACTCCTACATCGATTGGAAAGTCAATATCAGAGGGATCCGTGTGAGTATATAACTGAGTATCATCTGCCAATGATTGGCTTTTAACTGGATACTTTTCGAGCAGAGGCATTAGTGGTCATGTATAAAGTTCAATAAGTAACAGACCCAAAACGGAGCCCTGAGCAAAACAAAAACGAAATTAGCTTTGTGAGAGATACAACCATCCACTGATACCACCTGTGGTCTGTTAGGTAAGTATGATTGAAACCAAGTTAGAACTATGCCATAAATTCCGAAGTAATTTTGCAAGTTTTTATCAAGTGTTTGATGGTAGACGTTGTCAAAGGCTTCACTAAGATCTAAGAGAACTAGGGCTGTGGAAATTATCGATTGATTTCTCGATTATTATTTTTTATTTTCCAGGAAATTCATTTTCGATATATTTTTAGCGCATTTTCGAGAAGTCGAAATGCGCTATTGTATCCGTTTTGTCCGTCTGTCCGTCCGTCCGTCCGTCTGTCATCACCCTAGATCTCAGCATCCATAAGTCCTAGACCCATGATGTATATATGTTTTTTGTATGTCCTGACCTGCCATTTGTGCATCAACACTCAGTTACTCGATCCGACCTCTTGTAGTGGCAGTAGAGCTCCTGGAAGTTCCGTAGCACTTTAAGTCATTGTAACTTAATGGAACTTGTGAGTTCCGCACGGTGGTGTGTTTGGTGTTAAAGTTATTGGTTAGTGGTGCGAAAGCGTGCAAAAGTAATTGTTTTTTTTTTTGTTGACGTCATTAGAATATGTGTAAAAGTTTATAGAGTTTTACGTCATCATTTGTGGTGACTTCAATCAAGATCTTAGCGGCCCAGGGGCAGAAATTGAAAACTTTTTCGAAACAAGCTTCAACATTCAACTACTTTCAACAAGATTGGCAACCACGATCTATCAAACAACAATTGACGGAGTATTTGGGCGATTAGCTGATTACAATTTAGAATGTTTCATTTATGAGTCCTGTTTCAGTGACCACAAGCCACTTGTAGTTAGATTAAAGAGAAAATAAAAAATTTTAAAATGTAAAGAAATTACTTTTAAATTAAAAAAAATTCAGGTATATTCATTACACAAGAAAATTCATAAAAATATGTCTAAAATCTAAACACAGTCTAAGTACTGATACATAATACGAAAATGCGCTAACACGTCCTGAGTCCAAATAGGGACCAGGCTTAACATGATTTTTTTCCTTTTGGGACGTTGCACATCCTTGTAATTTCCTTGATATATCTGCAAAAGACCCGAACCCTCTATTTGGTATGGTTCAGGGGGAGTTGCTGTTCAAAGCTCGAACAGACTGGCCAGACATTTCAAACATATAGTCTAGATTCTAAGCGCAATTTTTTAACAAGGAAAATTGCGTTATAATTGTTATCGCCATCGATTTTTAGACGGCTCCTAGCAACGCCACTGGATCTACACCAAACTTACTACACACGAACATGAATATGCATTTGAATTTTTACATCAAGATGAACGCAATCATTCCACTCCTTTCTGTCCATGATGCGGAAGTCATTTTTTTTTCTTAAAATTGTATCTTTGTTTCACATACGTTGTTAAGAGTAAGACAACATAGACTATAGACTAATTCTTAAACATACTTGGCAAATTAATGATGTAATTTCCATAAACAAATACTGGACTGGAAAAGATGACGGAGATTTTTAATTTTAAAATGTTTTTAAAGTGGGCTTGGTAGAGGTTTGAATTTAAAAAAAAAAAATAAAGGTTTGTCAGAAAATTGGAATAAACAAAGAATTGCATCCCTCGTTGAAACAGCAACATGGAATCTATTAGATATGGGAATACATCGGTAAATAGGCTACCCATGATCGTTTTGGTGAAAGGGACAAATTGGAACAAAATATGTATACAAATAGTCTTAATGTATTTTAATTTGTGATTATTTTTATTGATTTATTTGAGATAAGTTTTATTCATTGCTTTGAGATATTATTCTATGTATGTCTTATAAATTAGATTAATACCCTATTAAAATTTTGTATGTTTTATAGCCCTCTTTATAGTACATAAAATTGCCACAATATTGGACAATTAATTGTTTCATATTTATATATCTTATCTGTTGCAGAAGATTATTGCATCCTACGCTTATCTATGATTTGTGTCTAGTACTCCATTCTTATTAGAATTTTAAATGTAAAAAAAATTGTTGGTTTTCCTGGTTTCTTCAGGCAGCCACTTCCACGCCCGAATTCCGGACAGGAAAAACGAGAACTGTTATGTATTTGTTCTTGCATACGGAACAAGAAAGGTGTTTTTATCCTTATGTCTATCTGAGGGTTTAATTAAGTTATCTTTGAGTTCTAAATTTTAAATTAGAATTAATTTATGTATAATTTCTCCTATACCCTTGTTTATTTCTATCCTCTAGTGTTTCAAGGTTTAATGATTTAACTAATGGTGTTTTGAATATTCTCCTGTAATGAATCTGGCAGCTCTTTTTTAAATTTGTTCTATTTGTATATTTCTGAACAACTGTAAGTTAAATTCGCAAGGGTAAGCTACAGGCACATAATTTAGTTATACTCCAACTAGAAGGATGAACGTAATTTGTCGCATACACAGACATAGTTAACATTTAATTTCTGGCGTATTTTCAACTACGCAATAATAATTTAAGGTTGTATAGTGAATAGCGAAGTCGATAGTGCGCTTGCCTAACAAGCTGAGGGGCGTGGGATCAAGCCCACGCCAAGCCACAATAATAATATTGAATGTCTAACGCTAAGAAAGTCCTCCGCTTACCTGGTTGGGGCGCCCATCAGGTCTACCAAGCACCTACTAAGTTCTAATGGAAAAATTGGGACACCCTTACGACCATGGGTTATGGAACTTACTTTACTTTTACCATACTCCCGCTGCAAAGCATGTGTACATTTCTAAGTAAATGGAAAAGACGTAAACAGGGTTAAGAGTTAGCCTGACAGGACGTAACAAAACGAACGTTGAGGAAGGCTCTCTGCCGAAACGTTCGCTGTTTTGTTACGTCCTGTCAGGCTAACCCTTACGCCTTACCCTGTTTACGTCATTTCCATTTACTTATTTATAAGCCTGATTGCAGTCTCGCCCCCATTTTGTACATTTCTAGTTTTTAATATAAGCAGAACCATTGTATTTGTAATCCAAACAGAACTATTGCATTTATAATATAAACAGAACTATTGTATTTATAATATAAACAGAACTATTGTGTTTATGATATTAACAGAACTATTGTATTTGTAATATAAACTTAAACAGTAAGATGGTGCTGAGCACCACTGGTAAGCTGTGGTGTGTTGAACTGTTCCTTTACCCAACAGTTTGATAATCTTGTTCTTTAAAGTTGTTGTTTTTTTTTCATCTTCCAAATATTTTTTGTTTTTGTTTTTAATTAACAGTTTCATCCATGCTAAAATACTTTATAATGACAAAAACAAACAAAGAGATTTTTAAAAATTAATGAAACAAATTATTGTAAAAGTGCAATTATGTTTCTTTATTTTTTATTTTAATTTCATTAGCTTCACATCTAGCCTCCGGTGTAAGTTTTGTATTTGTATATCTAACTTTTTATACACGAACGCGGGCAAAGTCACCACATCCTTCGAAAATACGAACCTGCAAAAGAGAGGAATTTTTTAGCTGATTTTTTTTTAATGATTTAATATGGTCATCTTTATTAAAATTTTCCATTAAAAAAAATGAATCCATCTTATCTGCAATTTGACACGTTACGTTAAATCACTTTAAGTTTGTTACAGCTATTTTAACAAATTTTAAATTTTAAAATTCTAAGCCATTTTGAGAACATTTCATCTAGCATGGTGGGTTTTTTTTAGGGTAAATACAGTGAATAGAGAAATCCTTAACAAAAATGAAACGGATAAAAATATCAGTAATCAAGTCATCTCTAAACATTTAATTTATTCTTTTTATATATCTTTCATTGTGTCTACAATTTTTAAGTCAATCTGCTGATGACTGAAAAAAATTAATATGTCTATCTCAACATAGTCATTTGGACCATCTATGAAAAACAGCTACGTGACTGGTGGCGTAGCTAGGGGACGGGGTCCAAATTTAAAAGTCCCCCGTGCCCCCACTTGAGGGCGGCCCCCAAATGAGTGTCTGAAAATATTTTTTACATTAAATATTATATATTACGCCATTGGTTAAAATGATGGGGCCCCTTAAGCGGTCAAGCCCCCCGGGGCGCCAAAATCCCTAGCTACGCCCCTGCTGAGTAGGAGTTTAAAGAGACAGGTCCGTAGACGAGACATTGGATTGAATTGTCCTTCAGGGTGTAGTCAGACGACAGTTTACCCCATGTGACCTAGTTTAACTATAAGGTTTGTAAGAATGCCACGGCGTGTTCACTTACTCTGTCGATGGAGCCATACAGACCACGCCCCCATTGGAAGCCACACTTGTTGGCGGCCAGGTAAGCTGAAATAAAAAAAAAATAGTTTGAATATAATTATTTCTGGGTAGCTTTACTGGCAACTAGCTGGTCGTATCTTGAATATTGTTGTTTCTGAAAAACTTTAGCATTATTATCTGTTCATGTGTTTAAATATGTATCAATATTTTCTAATTTCTTTTTAATTAAAAGGCGCACATTTAACTCAAATCTATGTATTTTTATGGGTGGTGGCAGACTTTATGTAAAGTTGTAATCAACAGTTGGATTATAGGGTTCAACATTAGTACTCATACTGCACGTCTCTGACAGACGATATCATTATATGTCCTACAGAAACTGACCTCCAAGATTGGCGGAAGCTGGGAGGTTGACAGTGGTGCCTGTGCTTGTTCCACTGTTGCCCCTGTCAATCAACTGACCACTGATGGGGCCGTTAAACTGCAGGATCAGCTCCACGTAATTGTTTTGCTATTGTGTAGAAAAAAAAAAGAAATAAATGATTGGATGACGTCACCTGGCCTAGCCAGTATGCTCGGAGGCACTAGAGTAGAAACTCCCCACAGTTCTAAAAATAACTCAACGGGACAAAGAGTTGAAGACTCGGCGTGCTGCAGTGTATGGAAGCTGCTTGTTCATCCACAACAACGTACATTCATTCGTACAATCATTTGTTCACTCATTCGTACACCCATTCGTACAATCATTCATACACTCATTCGTACACCCATTCGTACACTCATAAGTACTCTCATTCGTACACCCAGTCGTACACTCATTCGTGCAATCATTCGTACAATCATTCGTCAACTCATTAGTATACTCATTCGTACACTCATTCGTACACTCAATCGTATACCCATTCGTACACTCATTCGTACAATAATTCGTACAATAATTCGTACAATCATTCGTCAACTCATTAGTACACTCATTCGCACACTCATTCGTACAATAATTCGTACAATCATTCGTCAACTCATTAGTACACTCATTCGTACACCCATTCATACACTCATTCCCATACTCATTCGTAGACTCAATCGTACACTTGTTCGTAAACCCATTCGTAAACCCATTCGTAAACCCATTCAGATGAGAGACTTGTTAGAGAGGTAGCGCAGTTCAATCCAGTCATGACATAACATCAATGAACATATGAGGTTAGTGGGACAGTGGGATATCTTACAGCGACTTGGAACAAGAGAGGTTAGTGGGACAGTGGGATATCTTACAGCGACTTGGAACAAGAGAGGTTAGTGGGAGAGTGGGATATCTTACAGCGACTTGGACAATAGAGGTTAGTGGGACAGTGGGATATCTTACAGCGACTTGGACAATAGAGGTTAGTGGGACAGTGGGACAGTGGGATATCTTACAGTGACTTGGACAATAGAGGTTAGTGGGACAGTGGGACAGTGGGATATCTTACAGCGACTTGGATGCTTCCCTGGGTTGAGCCAGTAATTCTGGTCTCTGTGTTGACGCTGGTGGTGGTGGCTCCGACTGCGACAACTTGGAAGTTGTAGGTTCCGCTGTCTGCAAACAAAAGTTTTCGATAATTAAATTTTGTAGTGAGGACATTTTTTCAATTCTAACCACACTATTGAAATAATTGAAATGTTTAGAAAGTTTTTACTGTCTCACATTTTGTTTTATTTCGTGAGATTTTCTGTAACGAAAAACAATTCAGATTTTTTATGTTTAACAGGGGACATGAACATTGTTTACGCTTCTTTTCCCAATGATAGCCACAGAAATTTTTTTTCCCCCATAATTGTGCACATTTTGAACCAAATGAAACAGATGCTAAACGTAAACCACTCGATTCAATTAACATGTGCGAATGGGCGGCTAATATTCTTTGAATGGCAAAAAAAAAAGAAGCACTAACTGTATTGTACGGTGACCTCCAGGGTGGGTGCACAAACGTTGGGGTTGTAGTTGTTGGTCAGCAGGACAAACTGGGAGTTGGGCTGCAGATGGACAAACAGAAATGGGCATTAGTTCACAGCTGTTGAATTGTGTCTTTAATTTTAAAGCAAACATATTAAAGCCAGTGGTATAACGTAGTACACATAACTACTGTTACGTAGTACACAAAACCTCTGTTACGTAGTACACAGAACTACTGTTACGTAGTACACAGAACTACTGTTACGTAGTACACAGAACTACTGTTACGTAGTAAACAAAACTAGTGTTACGTAGTACACAAAACTAGTGTTACGTAGTACACTGAACTTCAATAGAGTGAGTTCTACAAACAGGGGACTAATTATTGTAGTACACATAACAATTCAGCACGTTGTGAGTGATGCTGGTGATGAATGTGATAGTGATATGGAGATGTTGCTTGCTAGTGGTTGTGACTATGAGGGTGGTGATAGTGGTTGTGATGTTGGTTGTAGCTGTCGCGGTTATCCTGATGTGGTAGTATGGCTGGTGATGGTGACTGTGAGGGTGGTGACTGTGAGGGTGGTGATGGTGGTTGTGATGGTGGTTGCGGTGATGTTGTAGCTGTGGTGGTTATTCTGATGTGGTAGTATGGCTGGTGATGGTGACTGTGATGGTAATGATGATTGTGATGGTGGTTGTGATTGTGGTAGTATGGCTGGTGGTGGTAATGATGATTGTCATGTGGTAGAATGTCTGGTGATGGTATGACTTACGGCTCCGCTGTCAACTCTGAAGACGATGCTGAAGGCGACTGGTGCGGCCAGTTGGTTGTTGGCGAGGAAGTAGTTGTAGATGTAGGGGCTGGCACCGGTGGCTGGGTCAGGCCTGGAATAACAGAGAGTGATAGTGGGTTGTTATTGGGCACCGGTGGCTGGGTCAGGCCTGGAATAACAGAGAGTGATAGTGGGTTGTTCGTTCAGGGAAAGTTATTGGGTACATAGTTGGTCGTTCAGGGGAAGTAATTGGGTACGAAGTTATTGGGTACCGAGTTGGTCATTCACGGGAAGTTATTGGGTGCCGAGTTGGTCATTCAGGGGAAGTTATTGGGTACCGAGTTGGTCATTCAGGGGAAGTTATTGGGTACCGAGTTGGTCATTCAGGGGAAGTTATTGGGTACCGAGTTGGTCATTCAGTGGAAGTTATTGGTTGCTGGGTTATTGGTGTACTCTTAAACCTCAAACCTCATTACACAAGAGTTTAGCTGCTGGTTGGAAACACCAATCATGTCACTTTAATACCAACATTAGGATTAAGACACCAACATTCAGACAACGACACCAACATTCAGACAACGACACCAACATTCAGACAACGACACCGACATTCAGACAACGACACCGACATTCAGACAACGACACCGACATTCAGACAACGACACCAACCTCAAGACGGCAGCTCCGTTGCTGATTGCGACACCAACTGTCTGGAATGCGTATTGCAGGTTGGCACCTCCAAGCTTGTCGGAAGTCGCAGTGATTGGGAAACTGTTGAAGTCCACGTTGAATGAAGCTCTGCACTGGGCATCTGTCCAGCATGACACACAATAAAATATGCAACAACCCATCAAGAAAAATTAACAGCAATCCATGAAGAAATATAGCTAAATCCTCTTTTGGGATAAAAGTATCCATTTCATTTACAAATAATGGATAACAATTACATTGGAGCGGAGAGTGAATCCAATATCCATGAAGGTTTGGTCTTAGCTCTTGGTACATTTTTCATTGGTGAGATTTCCCTTGATATAGAACTGGCTTTCGGCTTTTGTCGCGTTTTATTTCTTTGAGTTGGGATGATGAAGCTGCTTACCTAACGGACGTTGTGGGATATGGACCATCTTCAAGCGTTATGTTTGTTTATTGTTTTTTTTTTTATTGTATGCATTTATTTATTTACTTTTTGTGATTTGGACGTTTTTATCCGTTAAATGTACCTGTCATCCTTCATCTGTCAAATTTTGATGGAAACGTGTATTTTATTCAGAACCGCTTTACACTGGGACAATTGAACGTTAGGCGCGATTTCGTCCAATCACAGCACAAGACAGGGATATTGCTGCCTTTTGATTGGTCAAATCACGGCAGAAGATAAACACTTCTCCTTTTTTTATTGGTCCAATCACGGCACAAGACATGGATAACTCGAGCACCTACCCAAAGCTTTGTTCTGTGCTGGTGGTGTGCCGCCTGGGCAGTTGTTGTTGACGATGCTGCACTGGCAGGTGTCTCTGCTGAAGGCGGTTCCGCTGCCGCAGGGGCGGCCTGAGATGTTGTAACCTCTGTCCAGGGTGGTGTACACGCATGGGTTGCCAGAGGCGTCTGGCACATCATAGCAAGTGTAGCTTGGGTCTGGAATAGGTTACTCATGGTCAGTACGTTCACCCGCTTCAAAATCGTCAAAAGAAAAAGTGCTGTGGGCCACTTTTTACTAAATTATTTAGAACCATTCTTTGATGTACAAAAAATGAACCGAAAATGAACCTCGAATTACTAATGTAAGTAATAGGTACTACCATAAAAGCCACAATTTCCCCAGTACTTACTATTAACGTTTGAGGGTCTGTAGCACTGGGCGTGATCCTGGCAAGTTCCAGAAACACAATTTCCACTTGGGGCATTAAAGATCTGTCCAGCACTGCAGTTTTTCAGAGTGAACCCTGACTGTTGATGTAAGGATAGAGAGAATTATAAGTTGGGACATAACCAGGGTGGGTCGTTACTTGATTGGGACCTTATGATAATGGGGCATTATGATAATGGGGCATTATGATAATGGGGCATTTGATTGGTGGGACCTTATGATAATGGGGCTTTATGATAATGGACCATATGATGGTGGGACCTTATGATGGCGGGACCTTATGATGGTGGGGCGTTATGATAATAGGACGTTATGATGGTGGGACCTTATGATGGTGGGACTTTATGATGGTGGGACCTTATGATGGTGGGACCTTATGATAATGAGACCTTATGATGGTGGGACCTTATGATGGTGGGAACATATTGGTTTAGTTAGCTTAGCAGGTACCAAGTGACCTTGGAATCCTGGTCTCACCCTGCTATGATGGGGGGTGGGGGTATATTTGTTGTATATCTAGCTTTATACTTACCCCTCCACACTCAAAGTATTGGTCACAGCAGAGGGCGGGGTACCTGGTGTTGATGGTGCCGCTGTCACATCGCCCTGCAACGTCCAAAATGTTGGATGAAATCATGTGTCATTAGCTGGCATGTGTCATTAGGTGTCTTGTGTCATTAGGTGTCTTGTGTCATTAGGTGTCTTGTGTCATTAGGTGTCTTGTGTCATTAGGTGTCTTGTGTCATTAGGTGTCTTGTGTCATTAGGTGTCTTGTGTCATTAGGTGTCTTGTGTCATTAGGTGTCTTGTGTCATTAGGTGTCTTGTGTCATTAGGTGTCTTGTGTCATTAGGTGTCTTGTGTCATTAGGTGTCTTGTGTC
>MUZC01001451.1:21735-34440 GCA_002072015.1 Radix auricularia
GTAGAGATGGTATAGTGTCTTAAAATGGCCGTGGTAGAGATGGTATAGTGTCTTAAAATGGCCGTGGTAGAGATGGTATAGTGACTTAAAATGGCCGTGGTAGAGATGGTATAGTGTCTTAAAATGGCCGTAGTAGAGATGGTATAGTGACTTACAGTTGTTGCAGACGGCTTGCTCGGATCTCACGCAGACGCTGACGTTTGCGTGGTACACGGTGCCCGGGGCGCACGCCCTCTCGTACCTGTTGAGTCCGGAGTCACATTGGTAATACAGTTGACAAAAGGCCTGGTGGGCAAAGTAGCCGCCGCCAGACTGGACACTGGGATCGTTGCAGCCTAACAGAAGAATACCAAGAAATACTTGCAATGACCATTACAGTGTAACACAACCACAGTTACCACTATGTCGTTAATTAGTAAATATGTTATAAAAAAAAGGGTTACCGGATTCAATTTTTTTTTTATCCAGCCGGAGCCGGATGTCTAGAAATAGTTGGATTCCAGATTTATAGAAGCTGAAGCTGTTATATTTTTATTTATTTTATTTTATTTTTTTTGCATCTACCGGCCAGTCGGATTTATGAAATGAAATTCCGCCGGAGTCGGAGTCGTGGCCTAATTTGTAAAAAAAAATGTCCAGATTCTGGATTTGCCGGAGACATAGCCGAAATCCGATACACTACCAGTTATAAATATGTCTGTAAAATGGTGAGGCAGTTAAACCAAAGTAGCAGCAAACACAGAGGAATGGCAAATATCAAAGGAGCTTTTACTTATCACCAGGTTTGTTAACAATACTAAAAAAAATTATTGGCAACACCAATACCAATACTGCCTGTAAAATCTATTGGCAATACCAATACCAATACAATTTTAAAACCAGTATTGCAATACCAATACCAATATTTATTTATTATTGTCTTACCAATACCAATATTTGGGTCATTCGACGAATAAAACACAAATACGTAATTCATCGCTCTATATCACTTACATCGATAAACGATAACAACATTTTTGGCTAATTTAGACAATGTATTTTTAACCAAATTTTGTTCAATAGTTAAGACTTGCTTCATCAGTTTTCCTCTAAGCATTAAAAAGTCTTTGATAACATATTAAATAAGTCGGCGTACCTTAACGTCCTTAAGCAACAAGATTTTTAATATGTACACTGTACACATACTGTGAATGAATGAATGGATGGATGGATGAATGAATAGATGAATGAAGCAAATGACTGTCATAGAAAAGCAAATGATACATAAACATCATACTATAGTAAAAAAAACAGCCAGACCGAGTCAGTGGATTGCATCACATCTGGAAAACTAACGATGAACGATGAATTTTAGTAGAGTTCACAGGGTAACGCCACCTATTTGGCCGTTACCACTTAGCCAGGCGAAGAAAACTAACCATTTCAAAATGCGCACTGCTCAGTCATGAACGAAGAGGGGAAAATACTCGTCCTCCTAATGAAAACAACCTTTCAACAGCAGCGCTTGAAGGAAGTCCTGCATTCAGGTCTATGTATATTTTACGGATATGTGGATAGGCATCCAATGATGCAATACTGTCTGAAGTGTCTGCCAAGTAATTATTAATTTCTTGATTCACATGAGGTGAATCATTCACACGATGTCGGCTGGCTGACAATCCAGCGAAGAAGTCTGGCTGATTATCTGTACCATCAGCAGCAGCCGACGTTGCTTTCTGATCATCAGTAGGAACAACCAACAGTGATTGTGAAACGCGTCTCTTGAGTGCTTCAATAAGATGCGAACACTGTAAATCATCATCTATCCAGTCCAACTTGAATTTGGGATGTACAACGGATGCCAGCTGAGCATCAAAGCTGGCAAACATGTTTGAAAATCTTCTATCGATGGCATTCAAAAGACATGAAGCTAATGGAGAACAAATTACGAGCCGATCATTCTTTCCTTGATCAAGTAACACTTTTAACTGAGCCTTCATCACGACAAGTGTTGGTAGAAGGAAACCAAGTCCAATGTCTTTTTTAGTTTCACCCTGCAAAATATCTAGTTCTTATATTTTATTTACGTCCTAAAACTAAATAAATAAATAATAAAATTAATAAGAGCCATTAACAGCAACCCCATCTCCTTTCTTACTTAGGGGAGATGACTCGATGACGATCGACATTTTATAAGTTTTAGACCTAGCCCATCACACTTGGAAATGTTATAACTTTTGAGAGAAGCTTTTGTTTTCAACAAAATAAATTGTTTTGGGTTTCTAAATGAAATAAGAACATCTCTTTGTTAACCGATATATTGTTTGGTCTCAACGAAAGTTATATTATGCTATTTACGTACTTACGATCAATAAAAATATAATTCCTAACCGCTGGTACACACAACTGTCGGAAAAATGGCATCAGCGTGGTCGACTAAATGTGCCAACTACAATACTGATGACGAATTACACAAATATTCAAAAATCGTGACGTAAAACGCAAAAAAAGCTATTTTTATATTCACCTTTATTTTCAACCAATGTTGTAGAGAATGTATTGAATATTGCTTTTAGTATTGGTTAACAATCAATACCAATATCAAAAATAATTATTGGCAATACCAATACTAATATCAAATTTCAAGAAGTATTGCAATATCGTCCCAATACTTAAAAAAGTATTGGCAATACTACCAATACCAATATAATATTGCAATATTAACAACCCTGCTTATCACTAGGGTTGTTAATTTCATTTTGTTGGCAAACCGATTATCAGTTATGTAAATCCAATTTTAAACCGATTATCGTTTTAGCCACTGACTTCATAGAAATCAGGTGTGTACCAGATTTCGGCTGCGGCTAAATCGAAATCTGGCCATTTTTACATATCTGGCTCCGGCAAAAATTTACCTCATAAATGGCTGGTTTTGCGATAAAATATTTATAATTATAATAGATCCGGCTTATCCGGTACCCGGAATTTTTTTTACAAATCTGGCTCCGGCGTTTACTAAGGCCGTTTTTGACTTCATAAATCCGGTCGAATAAATTTCGATTATTTGTTTCAGAAATTTAAAACCGACTATCGCTTTCAAAACCGATAATCGGATTTCCGATTATCGTTTAACAAACTTAATTATGACGTAGAAATTTTAATCTTTATTTTCCTCTGTTATCTCAGACTCTTTTCAAACAGCAAAAGTCCGCGGTAAAGATTTGTTTCCACCTGGCGTCGATGTCTAGCTGAAGCTCTAAAATCAAACCTAAAAGATGTTTGCAACTATTATCAACGAAGCTGCGGCTGAAAATCAGGAATAGCACGGGAAGGAAAGGTAACCAGCATAAAGCGTTGCACTCACTGCTGTATACTCGGTCGTTTGGAAGAGCTCTTCAATTTTAGAAACATGATTTCTTACACAAACCAGACGAGCGAGTAATCACCACCTAATTTCTTGAATTACATGATTTTTTTAATAGAAGTGAACATTATTTAGAGTTCAGACTTTGATCTCACCTGGAGAATTGTTTGGAGCAATAAACTGTCCGTTTGTTAGAGCAATGAGCACTAGGAGGCTCGCTGTAGTCAGGGCAATCATGGTTGGTCTTGTGGCGTTGGTTTCTTAAATTTTCTGTTAACAAAATTGAGCACGTTATTCGTATTCTTTATAAAGGTAAGGTTGGTATAGCAGGCATGTCATTATGTGATACTAGGATAGAAAGGTAAGGTTGGTATAGCAGGCATGTCATTAGATGATACTAGGATATAAAGGTAAGGTTGTTATAGCAGGCATGTCATTAGGGGATACTAGGATAGAAAGGTAAGGTTGTTATAGCAGGCATGTCATGAGGTGATACTAGGATAGAAAGGTAAGGTTGGTATAGCAGGCATGTCATTAGATGATACTAGGATAGAAAGGTAAGGTTGGTATAGTAGGCATGTCATGAGGTGATACTAGGATAGAAAGGTAATGTTGGTATAGCAGGCATGTCATGAGGTGATACTAGGATAGAAAGGTAAGGTTGGTATAGCAGGCATGTCATTAGATGATACTAGGATATAAAGGTAAGGTTGTTATAGCAGGCATGTCATTAGATGATACTAGGATAGAAAGGTAAGGTTGGTATAGCAAGCATGTCAGTAGGTGATACTAGGATAGAAAGGTAAGGTTGGTATAGCAGGCATGTCATTAGGTGATACTAGAATACAAAGGTAAGGTTGGTATAGCTAGCTTGTCAGTAGGTGATACTAGGATAGAAAGGTATGTCAGTATAGCAAGCATGTCATTATGTCCTATGATAGAAAGGCAAGTTTCATACAAAAAGTAAAGTGTTTTTGTGATTTTTCTTATCAATGTAGAAGATACGCTTTAGAAAGGTGATACATAAAGTCTTAGATAAGAGAGAAGACAAGTGTTTTATTTTATATATAACTTTATGAATGGCACATGTTTTATTGAAAGCTAGTATTGAAATCATCACTTTAGCTAAAATAAAACATTCCCATAAATGATGAAACAGTCACATTTTCTAATATGGATAATTCACATTCTCTACAACTAATGTCGAAAAACATGTATCCATAAAAACACTTATCCATAAAAAGAGATATGGAAAAAAAATCCAGTTGAAACAATTGAACATATTAGATAAACACAGCCACAATTTGAAGAAAAGTTTTTAAAGTTTTATTTTCATGTCTTCTCCTAAAGCAGTGCTACTCAAAGTGGTGGCTCGTGGGCCGATGCCGGTCCGTGGGCCAAACGCGCCGGTCCGCAGACGTTGGCAAGAAAGCCGAGAAAAAATCTAATTATAATCCTTTATTTGCAACCATTTATACTAACCCCTTAGAAAATGTCATTTTTCGGCCATAATAACATAAAATAAAACAATTAAATTAAAATTAATTACATTTCGCTACCATTTCAGTACAGTTCAAATAGTGCTGCGGTCCCTGAAGCAATGGACAAATTCCTGCCGGTCCACCATATTAAAAAGTTTGAGAATCACCACTCTAAATGTTCCAAATGGAAGCTAAAATGTTAGATCCATGGTTTTTAATATATGATTTGAAATATTTTTTTCCGGTTTGATTAAGTTGATGAGAAAGATAGATTAACATATCCTATTTACATGAGAAAGATAGATTAACATATCCTATTTACATGAGAAAGATAGATTAACATATCCTATTTACATGAGAAAGATAGATTAACATATCCTATTTACATGAGAACCACACACAATTTTTTTAAAAATAAAGAATGCATTTGGACAGATGTTTTCTATCGGAGTGTTAATTACCAAGAAGTTGGGTGCCCATTCGGACAAGTCTCTGGCTTCGCATGGATTCGAACCCGTGACCATCAGTAAGCTAGTCGAGCGCGCTGCCACTCGACCACTATGCCCCCTATTTGGTTGTCTCACGTTTGCAATTCGATTTAAAAAATCTTCTTTTTACCCAATGAATATGAAACTATGAGGGAATTAAAAATGTTCAATGTTTAATTAATGAGACCTTGTATCATGGCGGCCATGTGAACTTGAACTTTCCCTTAACCCGTCGTTGGGGCACCATTGTGAACTGCACACTGTCTCGTGCCATGTGTTACGGTCCTGTGCTGCCTTTTGGGAGTAGCTAAGTGACGGCCGTGTGAACCAAACTCTTAGTCCACATCTGACATTGCTACAATGATTGTGTTTCTATAAAGTATACCTTAAGAATGTTGAATCTTTCAATAACACGTCACGACTTTTGTTACATGAGATAGCTTGAAAGAATGAGGGCTCAAAGCAATCCGAGGGGCCCTGGGCTCTAGCAGTACGAGGGGCCCTGGGCTCTAGCAGTACGAGGGGCCCTGGGCTCTAGCAGTACGAGGGGCCCTGGGCTCTAGCAGTACGCGGGGCCTTGGAAGAATGTCATATACCGGCCTCAGGGGTGGAAGTTTAGGTTACTGCGCCCCCCCTCACGATTCGACTTCCTTATTGTCACCTCCGTTTCGAACAACGAGATTTTAAAACTACTTTCTTGGGCTTCATCCATTGTCCTAGAGAAATAAGTAAACTACACCTGAATGATCTCCACGACGCACTCACACGACCAAAGCGTGATAACCCACCACTGTAACTTACTTACTTCTTTGTTAACTTCAGTTCAATCTTGGGTAGGTTGTGGCCCTTAACTCCAGCAAGAGAGTGACTTCAAACACCTGGTGAGCTTCGGTTTAAATATGTCTTCCCGTCAGGGCGTGCGGCCCACTTTTTTTAGACGTCTGTTTGCTAAGGTGTGGAGAAATCATGACAACACTTTTTTTTTTGGTGGTCCAAACGTTACTTTAACATATATTGGCTCAGTGGGAGGGGGAGCGCCGGGCCTCAAGATCTCGCAGCAGTTCATGGCGTCGTCAGAAATCTACCCATATTTGATGAGGTCGGCGTGAAAAGAAATTTGAATGCAGCGTCAACAGACATCACGTCTACCCACGGTCAAAATGTGACCGCACCAAAAGCTAACGTCTGCTAGATGCTGGGGCCCAAAATTAAAGATGGGGGGGGGGGGGATAATGTGAAAATGAGGGGGCGGAAGAAGTTAAAAACTTGTTGTGGGGCGCCCTGTCAATGAGTGGGACATTACACCGATATTTTTAATGGATTTGTAGACAAATGGCACGGCGGTGTGGTAAGAGCTGTACTCTTTAATTTGTCCCATCTGAGCTAGCGGCGCATTTTTAGTGTTTGCAAATCGCTAATGGGGTTGCTCAAATGTGTGCGCAGCTTCATAAGAAAATCCTAAGTGGATAACCTCAAACCTTCCCATGCCAGCAATCTTATTTCGATTTTTAGTCAAGTTGTTTTGTGTTTTTTTTTTAAAGTGTATATTAAATTAATCAAACTTTCTCGTCCCGCCTTCATTTCCGGGCCTCCGTGAAAACTATTAATTGTCCCCGTTTTTATTTCAGCAACCAGTCACACGATTTTATTTTTTTGACACCAAACACCGCGAGTCCCGTGGTTCCGGCTCGTATTTGTTAAGTCATTAATTTGACTAAAAGTATGGCGGGTTTGAATAGTAACGAACTTGTCCCTCCTGGGGAGGTGAGCAAATTGACAGAGCGGTCGGTGGGTGGGGCGGCAGTTAATTGAAAGCACATTTCAGTCGCTGATGGCCAGGAACTCGGCCTTGGGTGCAGGCAAAGATGACCATCAACTTGAACCCCGATTTCGATCGCTGAGGACATTGGCACGAAAATCGCGAGAAGTTTGACGTTGGTGAACAAAGTGTCGATGACTTACGGCGCCACCTGCTGATGAAACCACCTACAATCATAGTATTACATGTACAACCACAATTAATTGTAGTAGTTATACACTCCGCATAGGCCGTCATTGTCTGAAAGGAGTTGTTATTTTTATTATTATTATTATTATTGTTATTATTATTATTATTATTATTATTATTATTTTTATTATTATACATTCCATTATTCTTAAAATATATGTTTAAGGGGTGGATTAAGACTGCACGGGGATCCCGCTGCAATCAAACGGGGGCCCTATCTACCCAGCGTCCCTTAAAATAAAATGATTGTTAACAGCTAATATATGACTGTAACTAAATATTAATAATGAAAAAAAAAATAAACGAACACGAAGAAACAACTGTTTGAAGTGTTTGCTGTATGTTACAATTGAGTGTGAAAAGAAAAACTTAATTTTCCACTGCTGGGAATCGAACCCGACACCGGTTGCATCACGCGCCTATGCTCTCTCCACACGGCAAGCGGACCTTGTATAAAATGGGAAATTTTAAAAATATAAACAATATTTTATACTATGTTTTATACTATGTTCTCTAAGTGAGCCAATTAAATCAATTTTTTTTTCCATTATTAAGACTGAATCGCGATCAGTTGTATAGATGATATTTATAAATTTATTTAATCTATTATATTTTCAACATTTGTAAACTTTTATTATAAAATATAAAAAGTTTGGGGGCCTCCAAAACGTCGGGGGCCCCTAGCTTTAGGTTTCCGTGTATGACCTCCTTCTTAAAAAAAGTCCAGCATTTCATAACTTTTCTCCAAGAAGTCAACGTCCCCTCAGAGAAAATTGTTTTTTGTGATAACAGACACAAATATAAGACATGACATATAATACATGAAATATAAGACATGAAATATAAGACATGAAATATAAGACATGAAATGTAAGACATGAAATGTAAGACATGAAATATAAGACATGACATATAAGACATGAAATATAAGACATCAAAGAATTTTTTTAAGTAATAATATTAAACAAAAATTAAAAATTAAAAAAAAAACAACAGATTCTGATTATTTGATTAACATTTTAATTGAAGAGTTGTTTTTTTTAAATTAAACTTGTCCACAATTTAAGCTAAGTCTCTCAGGGCATCGGTAACTCTCCTAGTTATTCTTCGATGACGGTTAACCACGTGACGAATCAATCAGTATGTCGTAGTAATATGTGAAAGCTTATCTTATCTGTAACAGACGATCCTTCTATAAAGAGAAGTGTTATCGTCATACCCTTATCCATGGTTTGTGTCTCATCCTGCATTCTTATTACATAGAGTTTTATATGGAGTTTTATATAGAGTTTTATATGGAGTTTTATATAAAGTTTTATATAGAGTTTTATATGGAGTTTTATATAAAGTTTTATATAGAGTTTTATATAGAGTTTTAAAAGTTGATAATTTGTTGGGTTTCCTGGCTTCTCCAGGCAACCCATGCCTCGCCCGAATTGCGGACGGGAAGAAATAAAACTTTCTTGTATGTGTTTGTTCTTGCATACGGAATAAGAAATGTGTTTTTATCCTTATGTCTATCTAGTAAACAAAATGAGGGGTAGGACTGCAATCAGGCTTATAAAAAATTAAATGGAAAAGACGTAAACAAGGTAAGGGTTAGCCTGTTTACGTCTTTTCCATTTAATTTTTTATGTCTATCTGAGGGTTGTATTAAGTTTTCTTTGTGTTCTAAATTCTTAATTAGAGTAAATTGCTTTATGTATTACTACTACTTTACTCTTGGCTCTTCTATCCTCTAGATTTTAAAAGTTTGATGATTTAACTAATGGTGTTATTCTAGTCAGTTTTGAATATTCTCCACTAAAAAATCTGGAAGCTCTTTTTTGAATTTGTTCTAATTCATCAATGTTTTCTTTGGTGGATGGGTCCCATACAGAAGATGCATATTCTAGTATAGGTCTCACCAGGGTGAGGTAGCATTTTAGTTTTATATCTTTATTACATCTGTAAAAGTTTTTTTTTCCTCTATAAAGTCTTACATCATATGCTGTAAGACTATTGAGAGCTTATACAAATGTACATTTTGCCCACGTCAAACATTTAATATGTTGTCATGTTTTTCATTCCGAGTCAATACACAAAAGATCTTCATTGACTTTCAAATCTCTGCCTCTTTGGCTTTCTAATTTTATCAACACATATCAAATTTCGATATCTAAATTTGTGTCTTTCTTTTAAAAAAAAGTATAAAATCTGTTCAGAAATCATCAACTACACAGATAAACATAATTGAAGTGCCAACCACGCAAAAGTCGAAAGTGATTGGAAATTGAAATCAAAATCCCATGGTTTCTCACAATATCGATTTTTTTGTCACAATTTAGTTACGCATTTCAATAATTTGCGTTTGTGTGGAAGAGTCAATAAATAGATCTCAAACAATAATGTAGGAATTACTAGCTAGCTATCTGAGTGGTTCTCTGTCTCTCTACTCACACACTCGTCGGCTGACACATGTATTCTCTCTGCTCCTAAGACACGCACTAAAACATTTGGCGAAAATTAAAGTCTTTCTCTTTTTTGTGACATCATAACAATGGAATAGTCTACTTTATAGAAGGAGCGTCTGTAACAGATAAGACACGATAAGACAAGGTTAGATAATTATCAGATAGATTCGATAAGATAAGATTAGATAATTATCAGATAGATAAGATAAGATTAGATCATTTTCTACCATCACACATCCGCAGTATGGCAACAACTAACGCCTTCAAGACTACTGTAACTCACATTCAAAAATTACTTTCGAAATTAATTTAATAACAATGGAATATTTTTAGCGCATTTTCGAGAAGTCGAAATGCGCTATTGTATCCGTTTTGTCCGTCTGTCCGTCCGTCCGTCTGTCATCACCCTAGATCTCAGCATCCATAAGTCCTAGACCCATGATGTATATATGTTTTTTGTATGTCCTGACCTGCCATTTGTGCATCAACACTCAGTTACTCGATCCGACCTCTTGTAGTGGCAGTAGAGCTCCTGGAAGTATGAAAGTCCTAGACCCATGATGTATATCACAAGAGTTCCTACCACCGCCAACACACAAGAATTCCTACCACCGCCAACACACAAGAGTTCCTACCACCACCAACACACAAGAGTTGCTACCACCACCAACGCACAAGAGTTCCTAAAAATTCATAAAAATATTTCTAAAATCTAAACACAATTACTGATAACTACATAATGCTGATATCTAACATAAGTACTGATACATAATACGAAAATGCGCTAACACGTCCTGAGTCCAAAAAGGGACCAGGCTTAACATGATTTTTTTAATGATAAACGTAAATTATGTACACTGTAGTCTAATGTCATTATATGTTGTGGTTGTGATATAGATGTTGTGGTTGTGATATAGATGTTGTGGTTGTGATATAGATGTTGTGGTTGTGATATAGATGTTGTGGTTGTGATATAGATGTCGTGGTTGTGATATAGATGTCGTGGTTGTGATGTAGATGTCGTGGTTGTGATGTAGATGTCGTGGTTGTGATATAGATGTCGTGGTTGTGATATAGATGTCGTGGTTGTGATATAGATGTTGTGGTTGTGATATAGATGTTGTGCTTGTGATATAGATGTTTTGGTTGTGATATAGATGTTGTGGTTGTGATATAGATGTTGTGGTTGTGATATAGATGTCGTGGTTGTGATATAGATGTTGTGGTTGTGATATAGATGTTGTGGTTGTGATATAGATGTTGTGGTTGTGATATAGATGTTGTGGTTGTGATATGGATGTTGTGGTTGTGATATAGATGTTGTGGTTGTGATATAGATGTTGTGGTTGTGATATATATGTCGTGGTTGTGATATAGATGTTGTACATTTGAATGCATTGTTTAGAATATGCGTAAAACTATTTTTATGTGAAGCGCTGTTAGCTCATCCTATAGCTGGGATACAGCGCTACATAAATTATCAAATTTTAATTTTTATTAAAGTTGATAATTTTGACTAATAATTTTAAAATATTGTTTAAATTAATTCACTCATGTATCTTTCCATGTCATTTTCCACATGGTATCAACATTTATTCCACAGAAACACCTGGTACCCAACATTTCATCCACGGACATACCTGGTACCCAACATTTCATGCACGGACACACCTGGTACCCAACATTTCATGCACGGCCACATCTGGTACCCAACATTTCATCCACGGACACACCTGGTACCCAACATTTCATCCACGGACATACCTGGTACCCAACATTTCATCCATTGCCACACCTGGTACAAAGAATTTTATCTATGGACACACCTGGTACAGAAGACTGTGCCTACACCCCACCTGCCCTCCTAACCAAACAATGAGGTAGCCAGTGTTATTTAAACTAATCAGCGTTTGATTACCTTCATTAACAGTTCACACAACGTTTTTTTTTCATGGATGGGTTTGGGGGGGGGGGAGTCACTTTTGTTTAACATTGAGCTCTTGGTAGTGTCATCTTACTAGCTATTTGAGCTTGTGTCAGTACAGAGAATGTATTGGTATATTATAGACCAGGGGT
Organism: Radix auricularia; assembly: GCA_002072015.1. Taxonomy (NCBI): domain Eukaryota; kingdom Metazoa; phylum Mollusca; class Gastropoda; family Lymnaeidae; genus Radix; species Radix auricularia. The sequence continues at coordinate 33,585 of MUZC01001451.1, forward strand.
CTCCAAACTACGGCCGGCGGGCCAGTTGCGGCCCACCGGGTCCTCTCATCCGGCCCCTGGATACCTTTTAATCTAAAAAAAAAATACTATTTTTACCTGTTGTTTATCACAAAACTTAGTATTTTGGGATTAGTAGTCGGCCCCAAAACTTCTGTTCGACACTTTATGCGGCCCTCTGGAAGAAAATTTTGGAGACCCCTGGTATAGAACATTACTTTGCAAGTCACTTAAAAGATTTTTGTTACATAATTTAGGCAGCCACACTTCAAGGGGTACAAAAATTACGTTGATTACTATCAACGCTCTAGGGACTCTTTCGAATCGGTCTTTACTTGTGAAGACGTGAAACAACTTAAAAATATGGCGGAGACCTAATTTCTATAATTAAAATTTCCAAAATTTAGTTGACACCTGTGGTCAGAGATCGGGTGCAAAAAAAAAAAAATTGTATCACATTGTAAAACCACTCGGACAAGACATTGTAAAGACAAATTTACTTTGGTCACTGACACTGTACCTGGTATCTTCATCTTTTAGCTTCGCGCCAGTTTCCATACATTTGTTTACAAATAGGTCACGATGGTCTTGACTTGAAAAGTTTACACACCGTTAGCAATAAGTCATGACGACCTTGGTGTTTTGGAGTTGAGGCCCAATCTCTACAAATATTAGGCGTTGGTCTCGGCTCGTAGAGTCCAATAAAATCTTGACTTCGTATCCTGGTCACCAACATCAAACCGCCAAGGTGTTCGGGAAAATGTCATCAGTTGATTTTAATTAAACTGTTCCATCTTTTGAAAGTTGCTCTATTAGAAAATACGTGTTAAAAATTGAGCGAACTCACCCCACCACCCCA
>MUZC01001451.1:36601-53984 GCA_002072015.1 Radix auricularia
CACCCCACCACCCAATCACCACACCACCCCATCACCCCCACTACCCCATCACCCCCATCACGCCACCATTATATTTCTTATTTTCAGAAGCGAACAAGATGGAGTTGTTGTTTTTCAATACCTTTCGTAATGCTTACTTTTTAACGCTCTTCCCTTGTTCGTTTCTTATGGAGCATGCGTAAAGCTGAGCAAATGTTTGGGCACGTGAATTGGTGAAAATTGAGAAAATCATTGGGCAAACCATGGCTTATAAAATTTGGCAAATCATTGGACACAACATTGGGAAAATCATTGGCTACTGTCACTGAAATACGTCTAGGAGTCACGGAGGTGTTGTTGATAGCTGTCTGTTGGGCCGCTTTCACTCTTGTAGGCGTGTATTACTGACACATTCATTAAAACACACAAGTCCTTTATAACATAATAAACTTTAATCCAATACTAGAACTTATTTACAGATAATCAGTGATATGGGTTGAGCATCCTGCTCGTCTCTACCTTTCATTCTCAACTATCTCACCTTCCGGTCTCCACATCACTCATCACGTGATCTCTCTCTACCAATCATATATCAAATACTATCATGTGATAATAGCTTTATAAAAATTCGTGTATGTTCAATAACCCGTGTCTGTGTTTTAACTTTATATTCTTTGGGCTCCTCCTTTCTTGCTAGAACATGTCAAACTGCATTGTCGGGAGGGAGCTGTTTTATTCCCCGATGTTTTGGATGATGCCCTTAGGTGCTCAGCCCTTTTTCTCAGCAACACATCCAAGACCAAACTCTGTAAGATGTTTCAAAAGGCTGTTGAGTGTAAGATCTGTTCCAGATCAACATACTGACAGAGATGTCTTTTGAGGTGGAGGGGTCAAGTATGCGTGTGCGTGCGTGTGCGTCTAGGTGCGTGTGTGTCCAGGTGCGTGTGTGTCTAGGTGCGTGTTCGTCTAGGCGCGTGTGTGTCTAGGTGCGTGTGTGTCTAGGTGCGTGTGTGTCTAGGTGCGTGTGTATCTATGTGCGTGTGTGATTAGGTGCGTGTGTGTCTAGGTGCGTGTGTGTCTAGGTGCGTGTGTGTCTAGGTGCGTGTGTGTCTAGGTGCGTGTGCGTCTAGGTGCGTGTGCGTCTAGGCGCGTGTGCGTCTAGGCGCGTGTGTGTCTAGGTGCGTGTGTGTCTAGGTGCGTGTGTATCTATGTGCGTGTGTGATTAGGTGCGTGTGTGTCTAGGTGCGTGTGTGATTAGGTGCGTGTGTGTCTAGGTGCGTGTGCACTTTCAGACAGAGGTGAAGTACACTGTGAAAGACGTTTGATGCCAGGCACTGTCAAAAAAATTGGATTTGTCTTTTTATTTAGTCACCTTATTTCAGCAAACAATTCAAACACTTCAGAGACCCTCCAACGATGAAATTAATTTTCTTAGAAGAAGAAAAAGAGGGATGTGGAATCTTGGTATTTTCTACATATACTTACTTTAGCATTATTTTAGACAGTAGGTGAGCTTTTACTAACGTATTAACTTACACTGGTGGATGTCTTGGGCATGTAGTGTATTAAAAAACCAAAGACTTGCATGAGGTCAACATGACGCAATGAAAACGCAAACCCGTTGAACTTAGGTAAGATGTCAATCATCAACAGCACGGGGAGGGGGGTGAAGGGGTCATTAGACTACTGTCAACATTAAACGACATCAGACAAGGATGGTCAGTCGGTTAGGGGGGTCATTCGGTCAGGGGGTCAGTTGGTCAGTGGGGGTCAGTCGGCCAAAGTATCAGTCGGTCAGTCGTTCAGAGGGTGAGACAGTCAGTGGGGGGCAGTCGGTCAGTGGGGGGCAGTCGGTTAATGGGGGTCAGTCGGTCAGTGGTGGTCAGTCCGTCAGGGGGGTCAGTCGGTCAGTGGGGGTCAGTCGGTCAAATGGTCTTTCGGTCAGAGGGTGAGACAGCCAGTGGGTCAGTGGCCCTTCGGGTTTTGAAGTAATCCGTCGGAGATTAAGCTACCAAAAACGGTGACTAGTTCAAAGTTTCGCTCTGAATAGTCAACAAAATGTAGACTTTTTTGTGTGGTCTTTACAGCAAGTGGGGGTGGGGGGCTGATAATACCATGGGTAATGACTCGGGAGGGGCCAAATACCCAAAATTACCTCCCCAAACTCTCATATCGATGTATATGATGAGGAGCAGACTTTTTTATTAAAAAAAAAATCACCTGCCATCCTGGTCAGTGGAATTCTTCTCATCATTCAGCTTCACTGCAAGTGACAAGTAAGACCATTTGTTAAATAATTCAACTTAGAAACACTGGTAGAAGAAAAATGAGAACACACAACACTAATAATTTACTAATAATAATATAACAGTTTAATTTCTAAATTGGAAAAACATTACGGCAACAATCTAATACAACCCTCAGATAGACATAGGAATTTTTTTAAAATAAAAAGACACTTTCTGCTTGTTACTTGAAAAGACACTTGCTTGTTACTTGTTGCATTCGCAAGAACAAAGACATCCAAATCCTCGTTCTTCCAGTTTGAGATGTCGACTTCTAGTGGAGGGGCAAAAGGGGGGGGGGCTTTTTGGGTGTGGTTATAATAATGAAAGTGGAGACCTTATTTGTAGAGCTTAATATCTGGGTCAAGAGCGTACTGGTGGTGAAGCTCAATGTAGGACATAAGACCGTGTAACTGTAAGTTAAGTCAATATCCTCAGTCTAACCTAAAGTTAGTAAATTTTAAATAGGTTACTATAAGCTGACATCTCCCGAGGAATAAGTTCGTGAATTCTTTGCTTTTTGTTTTTAAATAGAAAAAAAAAATTCCAAAACAAATAATAATTTTTTTTAAAAAAAGAATGTCAACAAATGTGTAAAAGGCTTGTGGTCCTTAAAATAAACTATCACGTCTGTGTAAGGTTAATAACAATAATAATAATTTGATAATAGGTCGCATTACCCCAGCAAGAAACTGATCTCACGGCGCTTTACAGAGAATTCCATATCATACATAATTATTATTAATTCAATCGATATAAAGCATTCATATCCTTAATATAACTTTATGAAATTACGATGCAAATAATGTAAGTTAGTCTCTTAAGTAAAAAATGTTTTATTGTTGTTTCATAATATGGAGAGTAAAGTATCTTTTTCCGTTAGAGAGCAAACTGTTATAAATAATTGCTCTAAATCAGATAGAAACATTTCTTATTCCGTATGCAAGGACAAACACATAACTATTCTTGTACTTCCATCATGAATTCGGGCGTGGAATGTGTTGCCTGATCAAACCAGGAAAACAAACACAATTTCGACGTTTAATATTCTAATAAACAGGCAAGACTATATGTTAATCGTATGCCGCAATAATCTTCTGTATGTAACAGATAAAATAATATATGAAAAAAAAAGTGTGTATATAAGATTAAGATCCTAGTTCATAGTAGATCATTTATCTTTGTTTATAATACTTGTACTTACAATTTCGAGGACACTGTGAGATAGATGTCTAATTGATGACGTCATCTTCTGTCCAACATTAAGTAACCCAACTATTCGTTTGTTTATTGGGTGAGTTTTTTTATTTTAAAAATATAGCTAAATTAATTTTTATGTTTAATTATAAATTTCGGGGGTGGTTGGGGAGAACTGAGTTATTATGTTTATGGAAGTTTATAGATTATGTTTCCTTGAAGCAATTTCGATCAAACAAAATATAAAAATACGATTGTGTTGCCATTTATTTTCTTGATTTTCATCTATAATAATAAAAGGCAATGCCCTCACTCACTGACCGACTGACTCATCACTAATTCTCTAATTTTCCGTGTAGATAGAAGTATAAAACTTTGGAAAGTCTTTGTAGGCCCAAATGTAGGGTTCTTTTTTTTACCTTTTTGAGCTATAAAAATCAGACTCATTATTAAATCTCCAACTTCCCGTGTAGGTGTTTTGAATTGGTGTAAAGGGGTTCTCAACGCTAACTGAAATCCCAATATTTTCCGCTGAAAAGCACGGGTATTTTTCTAGTTTTTTAATAATTTTTTATGCATTGGGGGAAAATCATATATACTATTAAATGCATTCAGAGACTCAATGATAAAAGGATATGAATACGTGGAGACGCTTGGTGGTGGTGGGCTTGACACTAGAAATGCAGTTATATATATATATATATATATANCAGTTTTAAAACAAAACAAAAGCATTTTTTATTTTTTAATATTCCGTTTACTTAGGACATTTTCAACTTATTTACAGTATCAACGAATTAGTTGGAGATTATGGATCCATAATTTCCGGAGGCGGCCCCCTGATCATAAACATCGACTACGCCAATGTCTTATTTTTTTTTAAGAGGGAAATCTGATAAAAACTGTTGTGTTTGCGATAATTCGGATAATAATTTGAGATGTAACGTTGTATTTTCGTTGGCTTTGGGATTTGTGAAGTCAAACTTTCAATTTTTTTTTCTCTCAAATATATAAATGTTAAATATTTGTTAAGAAGACCACGCTATTCGCGTCGTAGTTCATATAAAAAATATAATTATTTGATCGGTGTATCCTTGTTTTGATCTGAGCTTTTTTAATAGAAAAAAATATTTTTCCTCAAGTCATTTGGAGTTGAAACAGTTTTTTAATACAAGGTTTCTTGTTCTCTCTTCTTGTATCAAAGATTTAATCCTTTAATCCGTCTCCAAATCTCGATTAAAAACTCTTGTAAAATATTTGCAAAAGGCGAGGCCCAATAAACTCCTTCATCAAACAGACTGCACTTGAACAGTTCACTGACACTTCAACTTTTTTTTCAAGCAAACGTGAGTTTTTTGCCACCTCAAACACTCCCGGTCGTCTTCGTTACGTTCAAAATTTCTAAATACTTGCCACTTGCCTAATTGGGTGTTAGGCATGAGTCACTGCTGTTACCGTGACCTAGATATTGGCCTACAGTGTCAAGAAAATACCCATCAACTGGGATAGTTTTGTGGTGGGGGGAGGGTGATTAGACAATTTATCTCAGATCAGGGCTTCTTGGGATACGCTCCGACCCAAACAACTGATCCCACAAGGGATTCACACTGACCATCGCACCCTATCCCACTTGGGATCAACACTGACCACAACATCCTATCCCAATGGGATCAACACTGACCACAACATCCTATCCCAATTGGGATCCACACTGACCACAAAACCCTATCCCACTTGGGATCAACACTGACCACAACACCCTATCCCTTTTGGGATCAACACTGACCACAACATCCTATCCCAATAGGGATCAACACTGGCCACAACATCCTATCCCGCTTGGGATCAAGACTGACCACAACATCTTATCCCATTGGGATCAACACTGACCACAACATCCTATCCCAATTGGGATCCACACTGACCACAACACCCCCCACTTGGGATCAACACTGACCACAACACCCTGTCCCACTTGGGATCAACACTGACCACAACACACTATCCCAATCGGGATTAACACTGACCACAACATCCTATCGCTCATCAACTGTTATATAAAAAAGCGTCATGATTATTTGACATCTTCCCTTACCATAACTGATATTTGAACACACTTGTAAGAGTTATTTGTCTCGGCATGGGAAGCTGTTTTGTGTTGAATCGCTTCGTTGGCTTGCTTTCGTCACTAGAAACATTCTGTGGACTTTATCACAGAAGAGCGCTAGGGAACGTTCCAATGAGAAACACGATTTTGTACGATGGAGTCATGCAGTGATGAGATCGCAATAGAGGATGCTATAAAAGACTTTCATTCAGAAGAGCGCAGTGCCTTTCAATGATTTGACATTCGTGTTGCCGTTCTTGTATTGACAAAGCGAAGAGTTCAGATGTACTGAACTATTACCTGAACATTAACATTTTAATATGTTAACTGAGATTATCAAATTCTTGTCCTACTCACGCAATTAGCATACATCCACATACATTTTTTGTTTTACATATAGTTATATATGACATGTTGAATTTATTTCTCTTTTGATAATGTCATCGCCTTGATTACTGAGATATAATGATGGACACTGGCGTAGGAATGTGTAAGAGTTTAGGGGGGGGTGCCGTAGGGCTTAACCTTTTTTAGGGCCCCACATACATCACCTTATCCAACTAAGGATAGCGTAATGTTTAATATAACAACATTTCAGACACTAACTTGGGGGCCCCCTCGAGTGTGGGCCGGGGGGGTCAAATTTCTCCCCCTCCCCCTCCCATAGCTAAGCCACTGATGATAGACCCAAATATTATTTTATTAAATATTTTTCCGCAACATATTCTTGGAGATTGAAAAATGATATATCATTTAGAAAAGGAGTTTTAAATAAATTTCACGATACACAAAAAAACTGTGTAATCAAACAATAATTTTCAAGGTTTAATAATTGACTTAAACTAAGTAAACGTTTCGGCTATTGTCTTCGTCTGTACAAGTAACTTACACAAGTCTTAAAATTACATTTACATTACATAAGACATTCTATATCATGATAAAATAATTATATAAAGATAAAAAGAAGAAATAAACACACACACACACACACACACACATACACACACAAAAGTGACACAGGACACACGAAAATTAGGAAAATAATATGATTGCAGATTAAAGATGTGGTCATGAACTTTAGGCACAGGCAAACTAGACAGCCGCCTAGGGCCTCCGATTAGTGGGGGCCTCGCAGAGAGTAATCATACAGCAAAAAATATATTCAAAGAGCAAACTACGACCCAGGTCAAAACAACCAGAGCCACCCAATCAGTGCAATACCCGCTGACTATTTTTTTAAATAGTGAATGTTTAAATTATAATATTTTAAAATGTAAATTTATCGGTCAAGACACATTTTCACAAAATTTACAAACGTGTAACCTAAATTTACGTTTAATATACAACTGTTGAATATCAAATGTTTTATGCAGTAAATATTTAACATTTAAATGTTAAATACTGTTGTAACTAGCAAAATATAAAAACGAATCTAAGCATGGGTTTGGCCGTAAAAATTTTGTTTCGAGAAAATTATTTTACGAAATTATCCGAAACTTTTTTTTCGTTTTCAGAGCTTGTAAACGACAACAGCTAAACAAAAAATATAATATTATTTTATTAGTCTGGCATGGCTAATTTAAATCAAATTATTTTGATATTTTCATTATCTCTTCAATATTGAAAAGTTATTAAATAAGTCGATAAGAAAGAAATAGCGATTGAAAAAACTTATCCAGTCTTCTAGCTGATCATGAATCGTCCATGGAGCACATTCGTGCTATAGGCGCTTGGATTGAACTGGAAAATCGGTTGAAGGAAGAAAAGACAATTGACAAGGAAACACAAAAAATAATGCTAAATAGACTAAGCACTAAAACAATGTTTTACAAAGAATCATTTCAATTGTGCAGTTTCTTAAAAAACGGAATTTACCAATTCGTGGCACTGTGGATCGATTGTTTCAACCAGACAATGGAAATTTTTTTAGTATTGGTTAATTGTTTGGAAAGTAGAGGCCTAGAAGATCATTTACGACGCTTAAAAAACGAAGAAATTTATGATCATTACTTGGGCAAAACAATTCAAAATGAGTTAATTAATTTAATCGGTGATGCCGTCTTGAAAATAATTATAATAATGTTTAAAATTCGAAATATTATTCCATCATTTTGGAATGCACACCAGATACAGGTCACCAAGATAAAATGACTATGATTTTGCAAATATGCAACATTGTGAGTACGCCAGTAGAAATCAATGAATATTTTGTGGGATTCATGGCTGTCGACGATAGCACTGGTCTTGGTCTCGTGGAAGCATGCTTTAAAAGCTTGAAGATCTGAATTTATGTTTTCAGAAGTTCAGAGGCCAAGGATATGATAATGGCACGAATATGAAAGGCTGCAATCGTGGTGTACAAAAGCGTCTACTTGAACTCAATCCGAAATCATTTTAGGTTCCATGTGGATGTCATAGTCTCAATCTAATTGTTGGAGAGATTGAAGACATGGCAAAATCTCCAGTGGTTCCAACAACACTCTTTGGAGTTTTGCATCAAATTTATGTTTTGTTTGGTGCTTCAACACAGTGATGGAAGATCTTGAAAACTCATGTATAAAAATCTGACAGTAAAGCCTATTTCCGATATACGCTGGGAATGCAAAATCGATACTATTAAAGGTGTTCGTTATCAAACAGAGTAGTGTACGATGCATTGTTGGAAGTGTCTGAAAATGTCAAAGATTCTAAATCAAGGACTGAAGCAACTGTATTAGCGAAATAACTTTAAAAGAAATCAATTTCTGGTAAATTTAGTCATCTGGTACAATTTATTGTTTCAAATGAATATTATCAGCAAATTAATGCAATCGAAAGACATGCAATTTGACATTGTACTGAAATGTATAAATAGTGCACCCGAGGTCATGGAAAAATACAAAGAAAATAAATTTGTGTCCACTCAAATTTCGTTAAGAGAATTGGCTCAAGAATTAGAGATGGAACCAGATGAAATCATATTTCTAGCTGCCACAACTTGAGACGATGGAAAGCGCACAAACAGTTCGACTATAAAAGCACTTGTGAATCATTGACAGATTCACAAGAAAAATGTCTAGTGGAATAATTTAATCTTTATTTAGATCATGCAGTTATGTCTTGACTGCACGTTTTGAGCAAATGAAACGTCAATTTGGTCTTTTTGGATTTCTGCACAACATAAAAAAAATTGAAGAATTCGACCAAAGCGGTTTGATGCAATGTTGCATTGATTTGAATATTGCGCTCATCGATTCATCTGGTTCAGATATTGATCCGAAGAATTTATGCAGTGAATTGCAATTGATTTCCAACGTTGTTCCATAAACGGTTTCGTCTTCTCTTGATGCTTTACTTTTTATTTATGATCATGGTCTGAATACTGCTGTTCAAAATTTCGCTATAGCCTTTCGTATAGCATTGACAATTCTGATTACTATTGCATCGGGGAAATAATTTTTTCAAGTTAAAATTAATGTTAAAAACTATTTGAGAACGGACGAACAGTTTGGTAATGATATCAATCGAACTAGAAATCGTCCAGTCTCTGGATTATTCACAATTTTGTGCAGTCTTTGCTGCCATCAAAGCATGAAAATTGATTTTTGTTGAAGGTTTATGACATTTGCACAAATATGTTTGTACAAATTTCACTTATTTGTTGATTTAGATATAAATACAGCTAGTCTTTAATAAATTGTGTAATTTTATTCTTTCGGTATTTATTATTTATTTTTCTATAACAATTAGGGCCACCAAGACCAAGTTCACTTTGCCTAGGGCATCCAATTCCCTAAAGCCGGCCCTGATGAATGATGAACAGTGCATGAAGTCGTGTTTTGTGAGTCTTAAAGCTAAAGGTAGCTAATCATTACATTTCTTTTCTGTTTTTTTTTTCGTTTCCGTATTCAATTTCAATGTAGATCTAATTAAAGCCTCTTCCCTGCAATACCTGTTTGGCTTTAATGTTAAAAATAGCCTTCATTGAATTACAAGCGGACAATTTAAAATTTAAATTTAACCGTGGAAAGGTTTCCTTTTTCCGTTGGCAAAGTCAACTTTTTACCTATGAAAAATCTTGAGCGCTTTAAAAATGTACGGACACCGGGAGAAATTACCGGGTATTCCATGCTTCTCAAACACCGCCGAACAGACTCGAATACGATACTATTAGTTAGCTTATACAGGAGACATGTGTACGAGAAAGGTTACAGTAATTCAATGAAATGAAGTATCGATCCTAAAAATTTGACCCAAAAAAAGACTTAATTAGCGTTGCGATTTTCAATCATTTCCTTTATTTAAACGCTTTACTGAACACGCCATGTAGATGAGGAGGTCTTAAATAGATCTCAGTGTTTGGCATTGTTCTGTTCATAGCTCACTTTCAAAAGTAAACTGCAAGTCTAATAATTGAGTGACTAACATTTTAAACAAATTAGTTCAATCATCCAAATGTCGGTCTTGGAATTACTCCAACTCCAGTGTAGTTTTTATAAGCTATTAACTGAAAGGTATGCGAGAAATCTGTGAGAACCAGAGCATTATCCACCCCATGATAAATTATAACGACTTCAATACACATTTCACTCTTCGCTGCTTTGAAATATTGGTCATAGCAATGGGAATTTCTTCTTTTTTTTTTAAACGCATTAAAGCGGTGGTTTCCAACTTTTTTTATGTGGCGACCCCTTTTTATAAAAGCCACGTGACTCGCGACCCCCATGAAATTTAAATAAGTCATTTTCAATAAAGTTTGTACAAATAAAAGCAAATTTGCATTATAGTCAATATTTTTTAGTCGACAGTTGACGAAAAGTTTGGGAACGTCTGGATTAACGTGATGGTAAAAAGTTTTACGTATATATTTTTTTACTCTTTGTAAAAATTGTGATGATGCTGGTTAGGTCATGGGGTTTGGGGGCAGCGTTCCCTTTAAGCTGCGCTGGATCGCAGCTATCAGAAAGTTGCCGCGCAGCCGTTTAGAGTAAGTGTGCTTCAAATTTGGTGAAGAAATTGGAAAATGTCACTTTTTTAAAAATCATTTACATTAACTATTGACGTCTGCTTGATGCCTTCCTTGATTGTTTGCCGAAAAACTTTGGATCGATCTTTAACCCACTGGCTCGTGTGCTGGCGAGCTGAAATTTTACAGGCAGACTCGTGCCGACGATAAAAATGATTTATCAAAGTTTAAGATCGATCGAATATACTGTAATTGTAATTAGATTAATGAATTTTTAGATTATTTCTATTTATCTCTAAGTAGCATGTTAATTTTTGTAATAGAGTGTCGCGGTGAAGGACCTTTTTAATATTTTCCAGTCGAGCTGTGCGGTGCGTATTACATTGACTATACTTTTTCAAATATATATTCCCGATCTGTAAATCTGTATGTTATTCTGTCGCGTGGTGAGCTTTATATTAAACATGTTGTTATAAAACTTTTCCCGTGATCAATCGAGATAAAACATAGCAGGCAGACTGTAGTTTTTTGTTGTTGCTTTTTCTTATACATCCTGTAAAATATGAGACATAACTTTTAAAAAAATAGATTTTTCGATTGTCGTACGATGCGTATTATAATGAGCATACTTTTTTTTTTAGTTATGTCTCGTATATACAAGATTTATATTTAAAAACTTTGTTTTTTTAGTTTACGGTCGAGCTAATTAACGAGGTCTTACGCCCCGGATTCAAATTTGCGGAAGACCTCAATGTAAAGACGTCGAAATTCTTCCGCAAGTCTTGCACACGTCCATAACCGCTTCAGAACATTCCCCAAGCAGATGAGGTTCAGTGGCGTAGCTAGGAGATGAGAAAGGTCCAAATTCGAGAGGACTCCAAAGGAGTGTCCGATTTTTTTTTTTTTACATTAAATATTACGTCACCACCATATATTCGGGTCCTCCCCGAAAAGTCCACGACCCCCGGCCCCCCCCCCCGAATCCCTAGCTACGCCAGTGGTTCACCGTCTCTTTGACCACGCCCCATACACGGTGTTCGGTTCCTTCTGGTGCCTTTGCCTGGGGAAGTAGATTCGGGCTGGAAAATGCTCAGCGCTTATTTCTGTCGAGACGGACTTGCAGCTGCGAGGCACGTCCCACCATGATGACTCTACATCTGTGCGTCATGTAACTCTTGTGGTGTGCACACATTTTTGGCGTTCAATATAAATCATTCCGGAACAGCTTGTCTCGACCCTCTTTTCGGCCGCACTTTATTCAAAGCTCGTACCATAGCGATTGTGTATAAAGTACATAAATTGAGCATGATCGTGTTTATTAAATTTTATAGATACTGTTTATTGGAATAACATTGTAACTGTAACGTGCAAATGTCGGTTATAGAACTGTTAGTTTCGTATCTGTTGGCGAAATGTGTAGAAGCAATTTGTAAAACAGAAAGTCTCATTTAGGTTATGATGCACTCAGCTCTACTAGGGCCGTCGTCAAGAACATGTGGATATCCTGAGCTGATTTCTGGTTCTATGGTGATATCCGGTTGTTTGTTTGTGATATCTGGTGTTTTAAATTATGGTTTTTATGGCGATATCCTGTGTTCTATGACGATATCCGGTGTTGTGTTGGTGATATCCATTGTTGTGTTGGTGATATCCATTGTTGTGTTGGTGATATCCGGTGTTGTGTTGGTGATATCTAGTGTTTATGTTGATATCCGGTGTTGTGTTGGTGATATCCGGTGTTGTGTTGGTTATATCCATTGTTGTGTTGGTGATATCTGGTGTTTATGGTGATATCCGGTCTTTTATTGGTGATATACGGTGATGTGATGGTGATATCCGGTGTTGTGTTGGTGATATCCGGTGTTGTGTTGGTGATATCCGATATTTTATTATCTGGAGTTATCTTCAATTTACAGACACCGCTAGCAACTCATTAATTTGAAGGAAAATGTCAATTCGCGTGTGCGTGTCAATGAGTACGTGTCTGTGTAAATGTGTAATTGTGCGTTTAAGCATGTGTGTTTTTGTGTTCGTCTGTAAATATGTCTGTCTGTCTGTGTGTCTGTAAATGTGTCTGTGTGTATGTGCGAAAGCATATGTAAACAAGAATTTTCTGTATGTGTGTGTGTGTGTGTGTCTGAGCGTGTGTTTGTGCATGTCTGTGTTTGAATGGGTGTGCGACCGCCTACCATCTTTCCCTCTGCAAACAACGCAAACAAACATTTTCCCGCTCCGAACTTAGATTCACGTTCTTCAATTGACTCCAATTTTCGTTCAAATTTTTTGATGAATATAAAGTAAGCAACCAAAATCTGGGTAAACCTGGCATGTGTGTTTAGTGTTGCCAGGGCCCATTCACTACACCGGAAACATAGCTAGTTTCAACACCGGCTCCGTTGTGTGGGTGTGTGAAGACGGGTTTTCTATCACTTCTCTTGGCTCAACCTCCGCATCAAAATGACGCAACTTGAAAGCGCGCAAAGTACGTCACTTATGCTACCAACAGACATTTGAATGGCGGGTCATTGAGTGTCATAAGAAGGTCATAAACTGTCTTGGCTTCTTTCTCCAGCTTGCTTTGGGCTGTCTTAAACTGTCTTGGCTTCTTCTCTCTGGTTGTCTTTGGGCTGTCTTACTCTGTCTTTGCGTCTTCTCTCAAGCTTGCTTTGGGCTGTCTACACTGTCTTGGCTTCTTCTCTCTGGTTGTCTTTGGGCTGTCTTAAACTGTCTTGTTTTTTTTTCTTTTCTCCGGCTTGCTTTGAGGGCTGTCTTAAACAGTCTTGGCTTCTTTTTTCTGTCTTGCTTTGGGGTTGCCTTAAACTGTCTTTGCTCCATCTCACCTACTGTCTTTCCCGCTGTTTTGGATATCACATGTTTCAACCCAGGATTTCTTGTCATATCAATCTTTAAGAATAGCGGCCCCTGACGCAATAAACACTCTGCTTCCAATAAAATCAAGCACGCCATGAAAGAAATGCGAGTCAACTCAGTGATACTATAAAATCAAAAGGTATTTCTAGAGCTGACGATTATTTAGCTATTTGACTTTTAGTCTTCACTGTAACCTCTCGCACTACGTCGATGTCATCCTCACTCACTCCCACACCTACAGCCTCAATCCCTCCCAAACTGACACCTAACTCATTTTCTCACTGACACCCTCACTCACTCCCCCAGTGACACACTCACTCACTCCCTCAGTGACACCCTCACTCACTCCCCCAGTGACACCCTCACTCAATCCCCCAGTGAAACCCTCACTCACTCCCTCAGTGACACCCTCACTCACTCCCCCAGTCACACCCTCAATCACTCCCCCAGTGACACCCTCACTCACTCCCCCAGTGACACCCTCACTCACTCCCCCAGTGACACCCTCACTCACTCCCTCACTGACACCCTCACTCACTCCCTCACTGACACACTCACTCCCTCACTCAATCTCTCACTGACACCCTCACTCACTCCCCGACACACTCACGTAATCCCTCACTAACACACTCACTCACTCCCTCACTCACACCCTCACCCAATCCCTCACTGACACCCTCACTCACTCCCCAACACCCTCACTCCCTCCCTCTGTGACACCCTCACACACCTCCCGACTCCCTCACTCAATCCCTCTATGACACACTCACTCCCTCACTGACACCCTCACTCACTCCCTCACTGACACCCTAACTCACTCCCTCACTGACACCCTCACTCACTCCCTCACTGACACCCACACTCACTCCCTCACTCACTCCCTTACTGACACCCTCACTCACTCCCTTACTCACTCCCTCACTGACACCATCACTCACTCCCTCACTCACTCCCTCACTTACACCCTCACTCACTCCCTCACTCACTCCCTCACAGACACCCTCACTCACTCCCTCACTCACTCCCTCACTGACACCCTCACTCACTCCCTCACTCACTCCCTCACTGACACCCTCACTGACACCCTAACTCACTCCCTCACTGACACCCACACTCACTCCCTCACTCACTCCCTCACTGACACCCTCACTCACTCTCTTACTCACTCCCTCACTTGCACCCTCACTTACTCCCTCACTGACACCCTCACTCACTCCCTCACTAACTCCCTCACTGACACCCTCACTCACTCCCTCACTGACACCCTCACTCACCCCTCATCTTTTTTACTCCGTTACTGACACCCTCACTGACACCCTCATTGACACCCCCATTCCCTACAATACTGACACCCGCATTCACTCCCTCACTGACACCCTCACTCAATACCTCATTCAATCCCTCACTGACACCCTCACTCACTCCCTCACTGACACCCTCACTCACCCCTCATCTTTTTTACTCCGTTACTGACAACTTCATTGACACCCCCATTCCCTACAATACTGACACCCGCATTCAATCCCTCACTGACACCCTCACTCAATACCTCACTCAATCCCTCACTGACACCCTCACTCAATCCCTCACTGACACCCTCACTCACTCCCTCACTAACACCCTCACTCACTCCCACACCGACACCCTCACTCAATCCCTCACTGACACACTCAATCCCTAACTGGCACCCTCACCCGCACTCTTACTCAAATCTCTAAAACATCTCATGTTTCCAAATATGACACTAACAGTTTTTTTTTTCCTTTCAAGACCAAAGTATGTATGAAATCCAGTATGAAAGGCCACTTATACTAACTTGGCGAACTGAGGCAGTGCTTGAGGCAGTGCTTGAGGCAGTGCTTGAGTCAGTGCTTGAGGCAGTGCTTGAGGCAGTGCTTGAGTCAGTGCTTGAGGCAGTGCTTGAGTGAGTTCAGCTTAGAGTTGAAGATTCTCCTTACTGTCTAACTCTGTCACGCCAGATGGGTTCAACGCGTTGGGAGACTTTTAGGTCAGGGTCCAAACTTAAAAGGCGATACAAAATAAAACACCTGACGATCTGGTTAAATAAGAACATGTGCAAACATCAGGCAGTTTTGTCAATATGTCGAGCTTGGCGTTTACCTGGCCACTAGAGGAGCTGTCTACCTTGGCACTTACCTGGCCATTATAGCACTGTCTTCCTTGATTCTTACCTGGCCACTATAGCACTGTCTTCCTTGGCACTTACCTGGCCACTATAGCACTGTCTACCTTGGCACTTACCTGGCCACTATAGCACTGTCTACCTTGATTCTTACCTGGCCACTATAGCACTTTCTACCTTGGCACTTACCTGGCCACTATAGCACTTTCTACCTTGATTCTTACCTGGCCACTATATCATTGTCTACCTTGATTCTTACCTGGCCACTAAAGGACTGTCAATCTTGGCACTTACCTGGCCACTATAGCACTGTCTACATTGGCGTTTACCTGGCCACTAGAGAAGCTGTCTACCTTGGCTCTTACATGGCCACTATAGCACTGTCTACCTTGATTTTTACCTGGCCACTATAGCACTGTATACCTTGGCACTTACCTGGCCACTATAGCACTGTCTACCTTGGCGTTTACCTGGCCACTAGAGAAGCTGTCTACCTTGGCTCTTACATGGCCACTATAGCACTATCTACCTTGGCACTTACCTGGCCACAATAGCACTTTCTACCTTGATTCTTACCTGGCCACTATAACAAAGCTTACAGCCGTATTGCGAAGTCATCTTCGAAAAGAAAGTGGGAAATGAACGGGCACAAAATCAAACATTTTTAAAAATTAAAAAAGTAATGTCTTAGCTGGGGCTTGAACCTACGACCTATGACAGTGCTTCAAGCCACTTTTTAGTCATTTGAGTTTAAGTATGTTTTTAGTGTGAGGCTGCAATTTAATATCGTATTGCGCTTGAAGCCGTGTAAAACATCATTTAATGAATTGTAAGCAAATATTTAAATGGAACCTTCATTTAAATGCGTGAGTTTTGATGCGTCAAAAATGTGTGCCTCACCCCCTCACCCACTTTTTGGTGCGTGACGTCATATTTGGACGGCTCCTTTGGAGGAATTCATGTTTTCTTGTCTAGGTTATATAAATGATCTTTTATTTTAGAAAGGTGCACTTTCAGAAATCTTTTTTTTTTTAAATGTGTAGGCGTGCGTTTGCTTATCTTGATTCAGTGGTGCTCAACATTTAAAGTATACTTTTCATGAAACTATACTCACGAATTATTTATTTGTAGAACCAGATTTTTTTTAACAAAAAAAAAAACAAGAAAACAAGTATGAAGTAAACTTCTTCCCACGAATTAATTTTATAATTTACTAAATCATCTAAGAGACCACGGGTAATTAGCTAGTTAAAATTATCTGTGGTCCAAATATTGGAATCAAATAAATCTGGTGGACAAATAAATTCCCTTACCCTTGAAGAAGAAAACTGTTACAGAAAACCCTCCCCCACTCCCCCCCCCCCGACATGACATACACACAAACGATGTGTTTCGGGCGCGGGGTGGTCCAATAGACTTACATACACATTGCAGCTTTATCATTCATTTGTTCATCGACTTACCTGGAGCTCGCAGGCGGGATGTGGTTGAGTTTAAACCAACAGAGCGCCTGTTTAGGAGATGGGACCCCAGTTCCACTTTAGCCGTACTTGCCTACGGGCGATGCAAACATGCACCGGCGGTTTCAACAAACACCCAATAAGTCTCGTCTGCGTTGATTATGCATTTCTCAACTACTCCTGACCCGGGGAGGGGAGGGGGGCATTAAGCAGACACTGCAACTTCTGTCGGAAACGTTTCAATCAACTTCTGTCGGCAACTTTTCATCCAGCGTATGTCGGCAACTTTTCAATCAACTTCTGTCGGCAACTTTTCAATCAGCATCTGTCGGCAACTTTTCAATCAACATCTGTTGGCAACTTTTCAATCAACATCTGTCGGCAACTTTTCAATCA
>MUZC01001451.1:62900-76246 GCA_002072015.1 Radix auricularia
TTTATTTTCAATAAGTTTCCTCACAATAATTTTATAAGACCTGAAACAGTAATATAATTTACTACTTGCAATTTAAACACAATATTTGAACCAACATGTCATGTAGGTGTCGTTAGCGCATCATTCTGCGAATGTCGAAATTCCACGCTAAAATTGTCGTGCGATATTAATACTACATAGTCTAGATTCGTACCAGCGGTGATGTTTTTTTTTTGTTTTTTTTTTGTGTGCAGTTTTACTTATAAAAGCGCCATCTGTGACGTATACCGCTTAATTTTCAAACAAGTAGTTACATTTTTTGAGCGATTTTAAATTTTAAAACTGTTCTGCGTTAGTTATAACAACCACTATGTAATCAAACAAATGTTGCATGAATCCGTTAATTTAAACTAAAAATTGAGATTCTTATTTTACACTATGGTCTTCCCCCTTCAAAAGAAAAGGGGCGATTTTCGGAAATGGCCTGGTTTATTTTTCAAATGCCCACAAATGCCGCCCTTTGAATGAGTGCCGCCCGGGGCGGACCGCCCCCTCCGCCCCCCCTAGCTACGCCACTGCCCTCAACTCAAACAATAATAATTCCATATTTTAATATGTTCCCCAAAAAAAGAGAATTGTTAATGGTATATATGAAAATATACAAAATATTTAATAAAAACAACATTTGGATATAATTAAATTTGCAAAACAACTATAACTAGAAACGAGGTAAATTTAGGAAATCTATGAGTATGAGATGAGAAACAAAGGACGGTTAGGAAAGAGGCTAGAAGGCGATCACGGAGTGTGAGGTATCGCTCTGAACAACACACCGGTATCACCCACACTGAACGACCCATCGGCATCACCCACACTGAACGACCCACCGGTATCACCCACACTGAACGACCCACCGGTATCACCCACACTGAACGACCCATCGGCATCACCCACACTGAACGACCCACCGCCATCACCCACACTGAACGGTATCACCCACACTGAACGGTATCACCCACACTGAACGACCCACCGCCATCACACACACTGAACGACCAACCGCCATCACCCACACTGAACGACCCACCGCCATCACTCACACTGAACGACCCACCGCCATCACCCACACTGAACGACCTACCGCCATCACCCACACTGAACGACCCACCGCCATCACCCACACTGAACGGTATCACCCACACTGAAAAACCCACCGGTATCACCCACACTGAACGACCCACCACCATCACCCACACTGAACAACCCACCGCCATCACCCACACTGTACGACCCACCGCCATCACCCACACTGAAAGACCAACCAGCATCACCCACACTGAACGACACACCGCCATCACCCACACTGAACGACCCACCGCAATCACCCACACTGAACGGTATCACCCACACTCAACAACCCATCGGCATCACCCACACTGAACGGTATCACCCACACTGAACAACCCACAGGCATCATCCACACTGAACGACCCACCGGTATCAACTACACTGAACGAACCACCGCCATCACCCACATTGAACGACCCACTGCCATCACCCACACTGAACGACCCACCGGCATCACCCACACTGAACGACCCACCGCCATCACCCACACTGAACGACACTCCGGTATCACCCACACTGAACGACCCACCGCCATCACCCACACTGAACGACCCACCGCCATCACCCACACTGAACGACCCACCGCCATCACCCACACTGAACGACCCACCGCCATCACCCACACTGAACGACCCACCGCCATCACCCACACTGAACGACCCACCGCCATCACCCACACTGAACGACCCACCGATATCACCCACACTGAACGACCCACCGCCATCACCCACACAGAACGACCCACCGCCATCACCCACACTGAACGACCCACCGCCATCACCCACACTGAACGAGCAACCGCCATCACCCACACTGAACGGTATCACCCACACTGAACGGCATCACCCACACTGAACGACCCACCGGTATCACCCACACTGAACGACCCACCGCCATCACCCACACTGAACGACCCACCGGCATCACCCAAACTGAACGACCCACCGCCATCACCCTACCTGAACGACCCACCGCCATCACCCACACTGAACGACCCACAGCCATCACCCACACTGAACGACTCACCGGCATAAACCCACACTGAACGACCCACCGCCATCACCCACACTGAACGACCCACCGCCATCACCCACACTGAACGACCCACCACCATCAGCCACACTGAACGTCCCACCGCCATCACCCACACTGAACGACACACCGCCATCACCCACACTGAACGATCTAAACGTATCACCCACACTGAACGATCTAAACGTATCACCCACACTGAACGATCTAAACGTATCACCCACACTGAACGATATAAACGTATCACCCACACTGAACGACCCACCGCCATCACCCACACTGAACGATCTAAACGTATCACCCACATTGAACGACCCACCACCATCACCCACACTGAACGATCTAAACGTATCACCCACACTGAACGACCCACCGCCATCACCCACACTGAACGATCTAAACGTATCACCCACACTGAACGATCTAAACGTATCACCCACACTGAACGACCCACCGCCATCACCCACAATGAACGATCTAAACGTATCACCCACACTGAACGACCCACCGCCATCACCCACACTGAACGATCTAAACGTATCACCCACACTGAACGACCCAACGCCATCACCCACACTGAACGATCTAAACGTATCACCCACACTGAACGATCTAAACGTATCAACCACACTGAACGACCCACCGCCATCACCCACACTGAACGATCTAAACGTATCACCCACACTGAACGACCCACCGCCATCACCCACACTGAACGACACTCCGGTATCACCCACACTGAACGACCCACCACCATCACCCACACTGAACGACCCACCGCCACCACCCACACTGAACGACCCACCGCCATCACCCACACTGAACGACCCACCGCCATCACCCACACTGAACGACCCACCGCCATCACCCACACTGAACGATCTAAACGTATCACCCACACTGAACGACCCACCGCCATCACCCACACTGAACGACCCACCGCCATCACCCACACTGAACGATCTAAACGTATCAACCAAACTGAACGACCCGCCGCCATCACCCACACTGAATGACACTCCGGTATCACCCACACTGAACGACCCACCGCCATCACCCACACTGAACGACCCACCGCCATCACCCACACTGAACGACACTCCGGTATCACCCACACTGAACGACCCACCTGTATCACCCACACTGAACGACCCACCGGCATCACCCACACTGAACGACCCACCGCCATCACCCACATTGAACGACCCACCGCCATCACCCACACTGAACGACCCATCGCCATCACCCACACTGAACGACACACCGCCATCACCCACACTGAACGACCCACTGCCATCACCCACACTGAACGACCCACCGGCATCATCCACGCTAAAAGACTTTTTAAACCTGGTCGTTCGTTGCAACAGGCCAGATTAAACCTTTAATCAGAATATACCCGGGTATAATCTGGCCTAAGCTAGAATATACCCTGGCCAAAATATTGGGAAGCACAGAACTTGTTTGCATCATCGTCTCGAGAAACGGAAGGATGCTGATGACGATGATATCAAGAATCATCGCTGCATTTATCGCATGGTGGGTTGGTCCCTAACTAGTAGTAGAATCATTGCCAAAGGAAGTGTTAAACTAAAGAATATATTGACTGACTAAATACTCAGAAACACCTCCAACGTCAGTAACCTAAAAGTATACAGCAATAAACAGGATTATCAACCCAATCAGTGCTCCGATGATTCTGTTAAAGGTAATGTCAATGGGAGCCAACAACCAAAGGAACAAGGGAGCACCGGTGAAGAAACATAATAGCGATACAACCTGTCTCAAAACCAATGCAGATTAAGAATTTTAACCAATTACACATTTCAAGAAGAAAGCTTCTTAGCACAAATCTTGGCCTTACTTTTTACAAGTTTGTATATTATGGCCGCACTCGAGATCTTGAACAACCGAGACATGCATATTAACGGATTACGAGGGACGGGGCGGTTTCTTCAGGGCCACAAGCTGCATTCTGACAGGAACAGAGGACAACCACATCCTCCTCAGAGATAAAGTAATTCAACACATGAACACTGGCATTACTAACAACTACATGACTTATTGAATCAAAATGTGAAATGGGTTGCCTGAGGAAATAATAAAAAAAAAATAAACATTCTATCAACATTAAAATTCTAATAAAAATTTAAGACTAGTCCTAAACCAATGATAAGCGCAGAACGAAATAATCATCTGTATAGAAGGAGTGGCTACATGTAAATGTTCAGTTATGATACAGGTATGGCATCGAAAGTGTTGGCACGCGTTTGAAAATCAACAAACATCACGACTCTTAAATTACTAGATTGTGCCAGGCGCCGTGGCGCCTGCGGCGCCCCCTTTTTTTGGGAGCCTACGGCGCCAACCTTTTTTTTAAAGACCAACTAACTTGTCCTTTTTTGATAAATACGAATTATTAAACTTTCTGAAATGTACGCAAAGTATTTATTTAATAATAATAATAGGGGTTGTATTTTGCGTACCGATGCACACCAAACAATGACGTCATCATATTAAATATTTTTACAGCGCTCATCAACACACGATTTTTCAACTAAACTAACTGCTGTAGACTGTCGTACATCGCTCCTCAGCGTTTCAACTAAACTAACTGCTGTAGACTGTCGTACATCGCTCCTCAGCGTTNGTACCAACCAGAACAATTAAGATTCATCCAACAGAATTGATAGAAATGTAGGACAGACGCCGTCATGGCATGGCCATAGGTCCTTATATACTGGACCCAAAGCTTAAGGCGTTCTCTCGCTCTCAGAAGAACACAGATCACTCTTGGACCTAAGGTGATAAGACTGTGAAAACTTGTGAGCCTAGCTGAGAAGTCTGTTTTCAGGTTTGAGTAGTTAGAGTTAGAATAGTTCAAATGTATTGTGTATAGGTAAGGGTTAAGTTAAATGCTTATCAGTCTTATGTATAGTTATGTATTGATAGTTATTTAAGTCTTGTTCAATATTGTTTTCAGCTAGTAAGTACTAGTAGGTTAGTCAAAGAACTACTAAGTAACATAGTAGAGGAGCAGACCAAGCAGAAGACGTCTGGTGTTGAGAGGAAGGGACAAGGTGGCCTTGCCTCACATTGGAAGAGAGTCACCGCTCTGACCAACCCTAGCTGTCACTCTGTGCAAGTGGCAATTGCATGACCACGGACGGACGTCGGGGAAAGAGATCACCCAATCTAATTGGGAGACACTATGCTTGACTGTGGAGCAGTAGAAGGGACGACGCTAGGCAGACCCGTCAATCATATACTGGACACACCCACAGACCAGGGAAGTCTATTGTAGTTGTCTAATGTGTAGTGATTTATATAAGTAATAAGTGTGTCCAACTGTGCATTGGTTATCTGTTTTATTTGTTGTTAATTCTTATTGTATTAAATGCCATTATTCTCTGTTATATATGCAGAGGCATTGAGTTATTATTCTTATAGTCGTATAGTTAATAGTTGCTACTGTAAATTATAGACTATAATAGAGCAATAAACAATACCATTAGTACAATCTAACCCTAGACAACTAGAGTCATATAGGTGCTGGTGTCTATACCATGATAGACCCAGTCCTCAACAGAAACCATTTCATGTATATTAATGATATAGAAAGGGCGGCTCACACCTTCTTGTGTGAAAAATGTGGAAAGCTATGAAAAGAGTTTCATCGAATGAATCGACATGAGAAAACGCGTAACGGGGGAAAACATACGGATATTTGTAAGGGAGGGGTCTATCGCACCCCTCAAACTATTGGGAGGAAATAGCTGCTCAAGGCATTAGAGGTTTAGACACAGACTTATTTACCCTTACCATGCAACATTCGACTTTGAATGTTTTTTAGATAGCTCAGACCTACCCACGGTAGGGAACGTAACCAAAGTTTTAGCTAAGCACGAGCCCTTATCTTGTTCATTGTTCTATAGCATCCAATGTTCCGGGAAAGAAAGACCCCAAGTGTTTTAATTCGACTGTTGACTCCCAAGAACTGGTAAGTAAGGTCATTGACTTATCTCATTGAGATTAGTGCTGTCAGATATAACATCTTGAAAGAGCAGTTTGAGCATGTTTTTCAATCATTAAGATTGACTTAATGCTAGGATATAGTGAGGCCAACGATATTAGTGATGACAATTTACCAGGATAAGATGTTGGAGCTTTCATTGAATAAAAAGAAGGTAGCTTATCCAGAACAAAGCATCAAAAAGGTGTAGACATTGAAACCATCAAGTATACATTGATGTATTGTGCGATGGAAGTTGGCATTCGTCAAAATCTGGTATTGTATGTGTTGGGCAGTGTTATCGATAATAGAACTGGAGTTGATGTTCAATATCTGTCAAAGTGCTGCCAGAAAAGCCAAACATCTGGAAAAAATTGCTTCCTGAAAGCAGATGAAATATAATGCCGGGTTCCTGAGCCACGAGTTATCTTGTGACATAAATCACAGGGTCTAGCGGCAGCATGAAGCAACAAGCCGGTGTTGCAATGTCGCGCAGGTCAGTCTCTAAACATGGTTTTTGCTATCGAACCATAGCTTCAGATTAAGTTACAAACACTATTAAGTCGATACACAATTCCAATTTGTATACTGACATGATAGTGAAGAATAAAGAGTGTTAAACTATACTTCTAAACACCTCGGAATGCCATGAGGACCTTAATTATCACTGGAAAAAAAAAAAAAAAATCGCAAAATATAACACAGGGTGGTAAGGGTGTAGGGCAATACAGGACACCCAACTGTTACAATAACAGTAAGCAGTCTTGACTAAGATTGTATTTAAAAATTAGATGTAATTAATGTGACTTTGTCATCACATCTTTTTACTCCTGAGTGGCATGAAATGGAAAAGTTTATTTTTTTTCAAAAAAAAGAGGTGTGACAGCATTATTAGTGACTGGATTGGGGCTCGCTGGTATGGGAAATTTTTATATTTCGTAATGTTCCCCATAACACTTTTGACCAGCATGCAACTACCACCTATCAATGTCTACCAACCAACAAGGATAAGAAATTGGATAAAGTGACAGCAGCACAATCCATTTTTGTGTGCTGTGCAAAGTTGCGCAACATCCATTTTTTTGGGGCCATTATTCAAAAAATTTGACATGCCAGGGAATTTAGGACATAATATGAATTATGGGGAATAAATGTTAAAGCAAGATTCTTAGAAAATCTAATGGAAGTTGGACAACATAAGGATCAATCACAGAGAAAAAGGATGTAAAACAGTTTTTAAATGACCCTTATGCAGGCCCAAATTTAATTGGAAGTTTACCGGAGGTAAATATAAAGAAATTTTACGGGCATTAAGCAGAGGTGACAGCAAATTAGTTGGACAAAAATTTGAGCATGTGTGGGATGTTGGTGTGATTAAAAAAATTTCAATTGGTGCGAAAACAATCATTTTAACTCAGTATGAGGACAAGGATGCGACTATAGTATATACAATAGAGTTGCTCACAGAATTGCTGTTAGGAGATGTACAATTTTTATAAACGATATGTACCAGGAAAACTATGCAGCAGTCTTTGACTTATAGGTATTCTCCCTGTTGTATTTTTGAAATTAGAGATTATTTAATGAAAATAAATCAATCCGAAAGTATGCTAATAATTTTTTATGCATGAATGTAGTTTTAATGAACTTTTGTTTAAATTTGACAGGATGGCTAAAATTATCACATAGTGATGAAGAAATAGTGGCAATGTATTACATAGTCCTTGGCTCAACCATGACAATGTGAGTATATTTTAACTCTTTCCTTGTCAATCGCAGATGTATCGGCGAACTCATGTCACTGTCATGCCAGTGCCAATCACAGATATATAGCCGAATTGAAAATAATAGATTGGTTGCCTGCAAAATCTAATAGCACTTTTTAAGTTTAGAAATGGGAAATTTCTCTTAACTTCCTTTTGGAAACAGAAAATTGTGCTTGTGATCATTTTTTCAATTTATTTGTAATTATTTAGACAGGGCAGACTTATTAGTTTGCAAGGTCAAGAACTTTTGTTACGCTTAATTGACTCAATTATCTGTAAACAATGAATTATTAGATCATGATTCAAGCAAAGATTTTTATATTTCTGATGAAAATACTGGAGCCCATAGTCGTAGCAACAGTGATTCACATTTTAACGATTATTCAACTCCCCTTCCTGCAAACAGGAGTAGAGAATGAAGGAAATACTGCACCGATAAGATTGTGTATTTATAAATGTCTATTAAACCAGGTGCCTATTGCAAAGGCAGAAGCAGTTATAGCTTTTACCGTTAAAGAATTGACAGGAAAGAACCTGGCCGACACACCAGGGCCATCAACCACAGCAAATATGGCCCTAGAGATCGGCATATTGTCAGACATTCAGGTGGCAGAGGTCATGTACGAGTCGAAAAACCTCACCTTCTTGTGGGACTCCACACCAATAGATGGGCAGCACTATAATGCTTGCCATATCTCCACAGGTACACAAAACCTGACGATAGAAGTGGCAGGAGTTCGTGGAGGAAAAACGGAGGATTACCTACACCAGATTGTGAACTCCCTTCAAAGTGGACCAGCATATTGTTCAGCACAAAATTCTGCAGTCTTTCAGTTCCACTCTCAGTGACAGGGCCAAGGTCAATAGCTGCGTGTCTTCTCAGTTGGGGGATATGCTAAATAAAAAGTTAGTGCAGTTAAAGTGCAATCTGCATCCCCTTGAAGGATTGGCCTCCGAAGCACGTAAGCAGTGCAAGATTCTCGATGATTCAAGGAATCTCTCTGACCTGTCATGGGAGCAATGGAAGTGCTGGGAATTTGATTCGCACAATTTCTAAGCTCAGCTAAATTTTCTGTTAGATATAGTTATATAGTTCATAAAATAATTAGTTTCAAGGGTGAACTGAGGCTAATGAAGAACTTAACATTTCTTTTCCATTTTTCCCACAGGCATAAGATGTCATCTGGGGATCCTGCAGGACTGCCGCATTCCTGGAGAACAACAAGTTCAGACATGTTCGCTGCCATCTTGGTACCACACCCACAACCGGAAATGACCCCACCCATAACCGGAAGTTACCCCAATCATAACCGGACGTGACGTTATAACCCGGAAGTAGCCACGCCCACGGGATGTGATGTCGTAGACCGGAAGTGACATCATTTCTGGCGTATGCAAGAAATAATAAACGTTCTGCACCTACTATACTACTAACCATAGTGAATAGCTGGATCCTTTACTCAAATTCCCACAGACTCCATCCAAGAAACAAAATGATGACTCACAAGGAGTTTAGATTGAGCCTTAGCTCATCTTTATTGAAAGGCAACATTAGCAGGAAGAGAAAATCAGCAAGTCAACCATCTTCTCAAGGAGTAGGGACTGCTGATTTGCTCGAGCATCGACTAATCAGAATGGTCGGCAATAAACGTGCTTGCCATTTTAGTTCTGTAAATAAACTATTTGGCAAAAGAAAGAGGGCTCATGAGACAGTGTATGGCTGCAATTTGTGCAAAATTAGACTTTGCATTGCAAAATTCCACTTGGAAATTACATCTACTGACGCAAGCACATCGAGTTCATTAAGTGAAATATAAACATTTTTTATTTTTCTTATGGTACGTTTTTATTAAATAAATTTTACAATGTATTAAAAACTGTCCATTTTTCTTTTATTTACCAAATTTTGAATTTAATTGTTTTCAGTTTATTTTTGGTGAATTTTTAAAAAAAATATATGTTGTAAATTTAGTAGAGTTATGCCCCTTTTGTCAAGGAAAGCCTGTGTGTGGCTCAGTATTCCTCTAAGAGCGAAAGGGTTAAGCTTTATGCCATACCATATAATCTACAAAATGTGCTGGGAAAAGAAACAGAGCAGATGCTAAAATTAGATGTCATTTAGGAGTCTTAATTCATCTTCCGCAGCCTTAGTTAAAAAGAAAGATGGGACAATTACTAATTACGACTTGTGTTGATTACAGGAAATTAAATTCAGTAACTAAATTTGAGGCTGAAGTTATACCAGATCAGGAAGAAATGATGTCAAAACTTCACAATGGTAAATATTTCAGCCAACTGGATTTAACTAAAGGGTATTGGCAAATACCTTAAGGTGACAGAAGCAAAGCTGTAACAGCATTTAGAGTCCCATCAGAGATGTATCAATTTAAATACATGACCTTTGGTCTTGCTACATCCCAGTTACATTTAACAAAATAATTAGAAAAACTTTTTAAGGGGATGAAACATGTCATTACATACTTAAACGACTATTGCATAATTTCCAGCAACTGGGAGGAACATTTAAATGAGTTAAGAAAAGTATTCTGCAACTAAAAGAGTCAGTGTACACAGTAAAACCGTCCAAATTAGAATTGGTTAACTCTATCAAAAGATTTCTTAGATAGGCGTGTTGTGGGAAACGGTGATAATGTTGGAACATTTTTTTGAATTTACAACAGCCATACCCTAGTAGGTTTTTCTCACATTAGAGTAAATTTACCCCAGGGTTTGCGACACAGCACCACTTACCGATTTAACAAAAAAGGGAAGTCAAAATATTGTGGACTGTTGAGTGTGACAGTGCATTAAGGACAATTCAAACCCTACATTCAGTTATCCCATTCTTATGCTGCCTAATGTTAATATATTATTTGTAGTTAGTACAGATGCATCTACAACAGGAATAGGCGCCTGTCTGATGTAGTACCAGTAAAGTACATAAGCCGAAAATTACAAGGCCGTGAGACCAGATACTCTACCATTGAATTAGATCGGACATTATTGATCGTTAAGGGGGGAAAGGGTAGCCAACTGATGGTAAAATTGATAGTCGGGTCATTAAAAAAAATCGATTTTTCGATTTTATTAAACATCTTGTGAACACACTTACATATTCTATAATATAATGAAAATATTAATGTGTTACAAAATTAACGAAAATAAAAATCTTCAAAAGAAGATTTATTCGATTTTCGGCAATGGTGGCCATTTCCCTTGCAAGTGTTATTGCTCGATTTGCGAATATAAAGGTATTTATTTGCTGGTGTTTTTTTGAAGATGTGATTTTGCTATACTTTATTACTAAAATAATAGTACTAAACTACAGGTAAAAATAGTTTTTTTTTAAAGTCAAGATGGGTCTTTGAGATACATAAGTGTTTTGCCAAAAATGGCAATCTGCTCAAAGCCACATCAAGAAAACTTTCTAAAAACAAACATGATATCAATAGACTACTTGTGACAGCATTCATCAACGTGGGATTAGGCTATTCTGCCATGGAGTCCTTTTGAGAGGTGATTGGCATGAATGCCATGACCAAAAAAACATACAGAACGCATGTAAAGGCTATCCATGAAAGAATTCATATTTACAGTGATTTTATTGGAACTGGTGCTATTGAGAATGTCAGCAGGTGCATGGAGGAGAAAATAAAATTGACATCAGTCAGCTTTGACGGGTCGTGGCATAAAAGAGGTCATACTTCCAAGAATGGCATTGGCGTCATTGAGGCTACTACAGGATTAGCCATAGATTCTCATGTCCTGTAAACTTATTGTAAGGTAAGAAAAATAATTTATTGGCAGGTAAGTTGTTTTTGTTTCTTTAAATAAGTAATTTTTTTTATAGATATGATTTTAATATTTTTTAAAAATTTAGTGTCTTAAATACTTTTTCAATCAGTTATTTCCAACCACTGCAGAGCCTCAAAACTGAGCTGCAAAACCTTGTGTCTACTGAGTCTAAGTTTGGTTCAACTTTGGGTGGTCGCAAAGTTAGAAGTGTAACCCAGGTAAATAAATTTGATTATTTTATTAGCTTTATAATCAGCATTTTTTGTTATAAATTTGAGATTTGTGTAAATCAGGATAGTTAGACATGAATTTATAAAATGATTATTTAACTAAATATTTGACTCAAAAAAATGTGACTTCACTTTTAGAGTATATTAGTTTATGATTTCCCACTTGTAATATATGTTGCTTTGATTTAATTTACAGACTAAAATCAACTTGCTTCAACAATACTATTCCCCCCAATTAGTTATATAAAATTAGTACTTGGAAAATAAGCCTGTTCAAGGTAAATATTTTTTGTATATTGATAACATATCTTTTAAAATGTTTTTCTTGTAAATGTTTATTGACACCTTTAATATTTAATGGTTGCTAAATAATGACACCTAGGGGGCTGTTGCACTATACATTAATGACGTCAATAAGATAGATACTTTGAAAGTATGGGGCCCATAAAAGTATGGGATCCTTTGCGGCCGCATATGTTTACAATAAAACCGGCTCTTGTGACGTCAATCAAAACGCTCAACTTTAAATAAGTTTCACTTAAATATTTCATTGCTAAAATTTCATCTCATGACTTTTAAAATGGCCTCGGACATTGCAGACACAGGAGTGTTGATTACGACCGACACTTTAATCAAAGTCTGACGTAGTGGACTTACCCGTATTACGGCATAAGAGTGCAGCCTCAATTACTTAAATGAGAATAACGTGGTTTGAAACAGGCTCTATTTCAATAAGGAAATTCTGCTTATATTGTCTTGGGGGAAAGGGGTGGCAAAGCTTTGTAACTTAATTTTGGGGGGGNGGGGGGGGGGGGCTAACTTTTTGTTACGAGACGGCAGGAAATCAGCTAAAATCGAGTGATGTCGTCTAAGGACGCACCCTTATAGGCGTTGGAATATTCTAGTTTCTTTCTTTCAATCGGTTTTTTTTTTTTTTTAAATGAGAAGCTTGCTTTGAGGACTGCTGTGGGGTTGGGGAGAGACAGTGATGAGAAAATTTCAGCGCTGACACTCACGAGCAAAATATTTGCCATAAACTCGTGCAGTGGGGGCTGTTCATAAAAGATATGTGACGACACATCAACAACAAAAATGCGCATCTTCAAATAAAATTCCTACCAAACTAATTCATTGCTTGCAATTTATTTAATGGCGTGCTCAATGGCTTCACACATGTCATCTGTTAAACTTTTCCCTCTTAAAATACAAAAAAAAAATCACCCAAAATATTTTGGTTCTTTGAATGAATACAGGACGTTGAAATAGCCCACAATATATACCGTAATTCCTCATTCTAAAGCTGACCTTTTTTGGACAAAAATTGTTTTACAGATTTAGTTTTCAAAAACAAATTTTTTTATGTACGAGCTTACAACACTTTTTACACACACCAAAAAAAAAAAA
>MUZC01001452.1:0-33134 GCA_002072015.1 Radix auricularia
ATGAATACGTACTTTTTATTAAACTACTTTATTACATAAATTTGGGTATAACTAAACTTGCTTCTGATTATTTTTAAATAAAAATTAACATTGATTTCAATTTTGTTTAAAACATATAACATGAAGATATTTTTCAACTTGTTAGGATTCTATTGAATATTTTTCTATACAAATATATTAAAAAATATATATACAATTTCTGTTAAATCATTTTTAAATCCATATATTAACTTCGCCGTCTTGTCGTCATCTCTCTCTGTCAGTCGTGGTCCCACCCGCGTAAAGACACCCACTTCCCATGGTGGTTTCCAGCTAAACTTTTTAACACAAATTTTCTGTCACATAAAGATTTTCGTCATCATTTGTCTGAGCTCCTTGTGGAACATAGGGCCTATGTCAAAGCTCGCCACTATACACAATCCCTTGCCAGTCTCTTGAATTCTTCCCAGCTCTTCCCAGTTCTTCCAGCCTCATCTAACATGCTCCGTCTCCATCTACGCTTGGGTCTCCCTCGCTGTCACTTGTCCTGGGAGTTATAATCTAGGGCCTGCCCAGCCCCCCTACTGTTAATTTCCTAAGGGTGTGTCAAATACATCTACATTTTTTCCATGATTTGTTTTTCTACTGTTCTTTGTCCACACTTCTCCCTATTCTTGCAGTTTGCGGTCTATTTTTTTGTTGTCTCTGTCGTTCGCAATGTTTCGGATCCATGAAGTAGGACCGTTTTAACGTTGGTGTTAAAGATCCTTACATTTGTTTTGACAGAGATGTATGTAGATCTCCAGACCTGTTTCAGATTGGCAAAAGCCTGTCCCGCAAAATGTATTATTTGTTCTATGTCACTTAACCTTGCTTGTATCAAACTTTATGATCGATCGAATGTACGGTGATTAAATTAATGAATTTTTAGTTTATCTCTATGTATCTATATGTAGCCGTCTACTAATGTTAACCTTGACGGGTCATTGAAGTTATTCTAGCCATTGATGGCAATATTCCCTTTATTTTACGGCAAGGGTCGTCCAGTCACGTACAATCTGTAAATGTTTATGCTAGTGTGTCGCGGGTTGCATATTATATTGAGCATAGTCAATACTCCGCTAAAACAATTAAGAGCGTCATTATTGAAGAGGTTCTGTTGTCTGTTTTTTTAAATTTAATTTTCTTTTCTATTATGAGAAAAGAGACAATGGAGCGATTTTTAAGAAATGTCAGTGTTTTATACGTTTCCATTTCAATTTTAAAGGTTTGCTTTTATGTTTCTTTAAGAGCATAATTTAGTATAATATATTTTTGTTCTCTTAAATTCTGTCCTTATTATTTCCAGATTGACGCGCTAAGCACAGAGCTGAGATGGATGTTTACGATCGATGCCTTGATAAAATTCTGCTTGAATAAACAATGATACTATGGTCGTTTAAAATACCTTCTCTGATCTTAAACAACCTTTATCATAAAATTTCAACGCAAGTCAGTGTTTCGTCCACACTGCAAGCAGTCGGTAGTGAACCTTTTTGCAACTTCAAAGATAAGAAGCAATATACTTTTTACTGATCTAATAATAAAATACTTGAAAACAAAATTAGAAGTATGTATACTTTTGTTTGGGATTTTATTATTGTTTATTGTTTTAGGAGTGTCAGTTTTTGTGGGGTCTTCTGAAAGATGCTTTCAAGTATTAATAAAGATTGATTGATGATCATTTATTAGCTACTTTTAAAAACATCAGACTCATAAGAGACTGTTCATCGTCATAAATATGTTGAGAGGATATGTTACTCTTTAGCTTTGTGAAGTTATCTGAGAAAACATTTGTCATCTGAAATTAAGTGCTTTATATTTAAAATGTGTAAAGAAGAACATGGTAACGTCCTATTTCCAGGCCCTTGGACTGATACCAAAAGTATTTTTCCATACGAAATAAAGCTAAAATAGTTTTTCCGATCCCAGTTTTTTCAAATCCTATTGTTGTTTACATAACCGAGTATAATACACATCTGTTGACGTGTTTGTATAAAAATAATTTAAATACTGATTATTAATTATTGATTAATACTAAAACACATAAATAAAAAGAACTTAGAAAACATTTTTTCACCTATGCAGATCACTGGCAATTTTTCAAAATGCATTAATATTTCTGATCTTTGTTTTTAGACCATATCACTACCTTCGCAAAATTTACCTAGTTCTCTTTGTTTTTCACTATCTTCGGAATCGTCTTCTGTCGGCATTTGGTATGCTTTAGCTATGTCCCGGAAATGCATGTCAATTTCATCCTTTTTAACAATCTCTTTTTTTCCCTCCATTGTGACCCTAACCATTTTTTTTCTTTTTTTTTCTCTCATTAATTTTCTTAAAAGTCATGGTAAATAAATTCACTAAAAAACGTACTAGAAAGAGACAAAATCAAGTGACAATTAACAGTTATTACGCGCGTAGTTTTCTGTGTTGTATCAACTGCAAAAGAGAGAAGCAGGCGCCAACATTTTAACACTACTCTTTTGAAAGAGGAAGAAAAACTTAATGAGTTCAAACTTATATTATGCAACAAATTCCAGATCTTAATCTAGGTAACGAAGAAACAATTGAACAAAACTGGAAAAACATCAAAGAGATACTCACAACAACCTCTGAAGAAGTGTTGGGCCCCAAAACATTTAATGCATCATACTGAATGGGACTGCATAAAGCTTTTTAATTAAAAAAAAATTACACAAACTATTTGTGTAAGAAGACAATAAAGTTATGCTTTATTTATCAACTAATACTAATAACAGTAGACATTTTGGCTAATTCCTTCATCAGTGCAATAACAAAAATTATTACTTACATAAATCTTAAAACATATTAAGGGATAAAAAATGAAAATAAAGGAAAAAACAAAAAAACAAACAAGGACACAGAATATAAGGAAAAGGAGGAAGTTGAAGTATCTAAACTATCTAAAAGGTGGATATAGCATTTTGAAGAACCCCTCAACCGACCAGCCCCACAATAAATACTCAACATTGAGCCAATGGAACAAAATCTAGAAATAGATTGCAGCACACACACAAAACAAGAGATATGCAGAGCTATTAACAACTAAAAAAAGGCAAAGCGTTTGGTCCAGACAGAGTGAAACGTAGACACACATCCGAGAGACAAACAAGAAGTTTTTAAGTAAAGATAGATTGTGCACTGACCAGATTGCCACAATGAGAAATATATTGGAACAATCCCTCGAGTGGAACTCACTATTCTACATCAGCTTTATTGACTATGAGAAGGCGTTCGATAGAGTTGACAGGCCAACCCTGTGGAAGTTGCTAAGACACTACGGTATACCACAAAAACTGATTGACATAATTAAGTATTCCAACGAAGGATTTACATGTAGAATCGTTCATGTCCAAAAAACAACAGCGGTCTTTGGGGTACAGAATGGACTCAGACATGGGGCGTCTGCTTTCGTCTTTCTTATTCTTACGAACAATTGTGGGACGTGGTGGTCGAGTGGTAGCGCGCTTGTCACGAAATCGAATCCACGCGAAGGCGAGGATTTGTTCCCGGGGCCTGAGGAGTCCCCTAGTCACCCAGCTCTGAATGGGTACCTAACTAGATAATAGTTAGGCGGCTGGGGTAATGCGTGAAACCCCTATAGCGGTGGCCTGTGACCGCTGCATCACTTGCCAACAGATCATCTCGCATGGTCTGTGGACGCAATTATCTTCTGCATAGAAGGAGCGTCTGTATATCTAAGATAATTAAATGGATAATAAAAATATTTACATAGCAGAAGAGAAATGGTATCCAGTGGACACTATGGAAACAACTTGATGAACTGGATTTTGCGGATGATCTGGCGCTAATATTTTACACACAGCAACAGATGCAGGTTAAAACTAAATATGTAGCACACTTCTCTGCTTGCGTTGGCCTTAGCATCCATAAGGATGATATAGTAGCATCCATAAGGATGATATAGTAGCATCCATAAGGATGATATAGTAGCATCCATAAGGATGAGATGATATAGTAGCATCCATAAGGATGATATAGTAGCATCCATAAGGATGATATAGTAGCATCCATAATGATGATATAGTAGCATCCATAAGGATGATATAGTAGCATCCATAAGGATGATATAGTAGCATCCATAAGTCCTTAAAATAGATACATCAAGCAACACCCCAATTACACAGGAAGGAAAAAATCTGTAGGATGTGGATAGCTTAATACATAGACCTCGGTAGCATCCACATTGCTTCTAAACTCGTGAAGGGTTTAGAAGCAATGCGGATGGCGTTATATAGGAGCAGAATGGTTGGGTGGATGCAAGAGCAGTGTGATCGGGATGATATAGGAGCAATGTGGTTAAGGTGTTATAAGAGTAGTGTGGGTTTGGTGTTAAAGGAGAAGAGGGGGTTAGGATGACGGTGTAGTGTTGGTGAGGTGTTATAGGAGCAAAGTGGGTTGGGTGTTGCAGAAGCATTATGAGTATGTTGATATAGGAGCAGTGTGATGGGTGTTATTCGAGCAGTGTGGTAGGCGTGGAGGTAGAAGCAGTGTTGGGGAGTTGATGTACAGGAATGTTGTTGGGTGAATGTGTGAGCAGTTTCGGTGGTAGGATGTAGGAACAGTGTTGTTAAAATGGGATATGAGCATTTTGGTTGGGTTCTGTACGAGTAGTGTTGATGAATGGATGTAGGCTCAATGTTGTTGGGGTTCAGTAGGAACAGTGTTGTTAAAATGGGATATGAGCATTTTGGTGGGGTTCTATACGAGTAGTGTTGATGGATGGATATAGGCGCAATGTTGTTGGGGTTCAGTATAGGAACAGTGTGGATGAGGAATCATACGAGCAGTGTGGGTGGGGTCTTATTGGAGCAGCGTTGATGTGGTGTTATGGAAGCAATGTTGTTGGGGTTTTATTGTAGCAATTTACATGAGATGTTATAGAAGAAATGTGAGTGGAATTTTACATATGCAGTGTGGGTGGGGTTTTATAGGGGCGGTGTGGATTTGATATCTTAGGAGCAGTTGGGTGAGTATTTATAGGAGCAAAGGGGTGAGGTGTTATAGGACCAGTGTGGGTGGGGTTTTACAGGAGCAGTGTGGCCGGGATATTACAGGAGTAATGTGGTTGCAGTGTTATAGGAGCAGTTGGGGTGGGGTGGAGGTAGGATTGCGGTTGAGTGGATGTACGAACAGTGTGGTTGGATGAATGTAGGAAAAATGTTGGTGGGAGCAGGAGCAGTGCGTGTGAGGTGTAATATAAGCAGTTTGAGTGGGGTTTTATACGTGCAATGCTGATTGATGGATGTAGAAGCAGTGCTGTTTGGGCGTTCTAGCAGCAGAGTGTGTGGAGTGTTATATGAGCAGTGTGGGTTGTTTTTTTTAGCAATGCTGGTGGGCTGTTTAAGGATCAGTTGAGATGAAATGTTATAGGAACAGTTTGGTTGGGGTGTTATAGGAGCAATGTGGGTGGGGTTTTATAGGAGCAGTCAGATGGGTTGTTATATGAGCAGTGTGGGTTGTTTTTTTAGCAATGTTGGTGGGCTGTTTAAGGATCAGTTGAGATGAAATGTTATAGGAACAGTTTGGTTGGGGTGTTATAGGAGCAATGTGGGTGGGGTTTTATAGGAGCAGTCAGGTGGGTTGTTATATGAGCAGTGTGGGTTGTTTTTTTTAGCAATGCTGGTGGGCTGTTTAAGGATCAGTTTAGATGAAATGTTATAGGAACAGTTTGGTTGGGGTGTTATAGGAGCAATGTGGGTGGGGTTTTATAGGAGCAGTCAGGTGGGTTGTTAAACGAGCAGTGTGGGTTGGGTGTTATATAAGCAGTTTGAATGGGGTGTTAAAGGAGCATTG
Organism: Radix auricularia; assembly: GCA_002072015.1. Taxonomy (NCBI): domain Eukaryota; kingdom Metazoa; phylum Mollusca; class Gastropoda; family Lymnaeidae; genus Radix; species Radix auricularia. The sequence goes on from MUZC01001452.1 coordinate 5,860, forward strand.
TGAGAGGGTGGATGTAAGAGCAGTGTTTTTGAGTGTTACATGACAATGTGGGTGAGATGTTATAGGAGCTGTGTGTGTGGTTGAATGTAGCTGCAATGGTGATATATTTTAAGAGCAGTTTGGGTAAGGTTTTTATACGATTAGTGTGGATTGATGGATATAGGAGCAGTGTGGATGGGGTGATATGATGCAGTATGGATATAACAGCAGTGTGGTCAGGGTGTTATAGGAGCAATGTGGTTGGGGTGTTATAGGAGTAGTAATGATGGGTGCATGTTGGAACAGTGTGGATGGTGTGTTGTAGAAGCAGTGTTGGTGTGTGGATTTAGGAGCCGGGGTACAATTTATGCAAACTTTCAAACGAAGCCCCTCTTCGTAATTATCTTACTGGTGTGCCCTTAATTATTTCAATATGTCAATATCTCAATTTGATAATAAAACACTTTTTTTTATATCTTGGTGCTTAATTTAGCGCTGTGATAAAAAAACAAAATATGCATTTTATAAATTTTAATTTACAACATACTTTGTTTCATATTTGTGAAATTTTACGATTATTATCATAATCTTAATATGGGTCTTCCCTGATAATAAGCCACAATATAAAAAATGTATCCCTCGTTTTAACAATAAAATTAACACTTACTGCTACAGTTCAAGCTTCTGGAGTTTGGGGACATTATGAAGCACACACTAAATAGCGGATTCAAAAACATTTGTCACTGTCACATGTTAATTTTAAATAATGTTAACACATTCAAAATTCAAAGAAAATGTCATGCCTGTTTTGTCTTATTTAATATTTTACAGACGCTCTTTCTATACAGAAGTTCATTGCGTCCTACACTTGTTCATTGACCATGCTTTCTTATGTTCAGGCTTGCAAATTTTTAGAGTTTTAAATGTTGATAAAGAGTTTCTTTTCCTGTTCTCTTCAGGCAACAAATCAATGCCTAAATTGCGGACGGGAAGAAAGAGAATTTTTATGTGTTTGTTTCTTTATAAGGTGTTCTTATCTCTATGTCTGTCTGAGCGTTGTATCAGATAACCTTTGTGTTGTATTTCAAAGTTAGAATAAATTGCCTTTTTATTATTACTACTTTTCTCTTGGTTCTTGTATCCTCTAGTTTTTCAAAGTTTAAGATTACACTAATAGGTTTACTTTTCTCAATATTGAATAGTCTCCACTTATGAATCTGGCAATTTTTTTTCTTCTAGTTTATCAATGTTTTATTATAACTAAGTCTATGACTGCTATCTCCTAAAAGTGACCGTATCTCACTGTTTAACGCCTCTATTGAATATCTTTTCACAGCCTTCAAATACAAACACCAACAAAACATAAATTATACGGACATTGTTAATTTAAGATCGATTTAATTACGTCGTTCTACATGGGATCGTGGAATGCACACAAACATAATATTTACACTCCCTGGTTACAAAACTTATTTGGAACCACTTTTGCAGTCAGCACGCATTTTGAAAATTAACAGACATTTGATTTCAGAGTCGGCAAGCGATTGAATGAGTTCAGCTTTACACAACTTTAGAATTTTAGGACTAGAATTGAAATTTATATACGGATGCTTAATAAAATGTGTTTTTTACATGCGGGGCATTTGTGTCTCTCTTGATGGAAGAAGTCTTTATTCCTCTTCTGGACATAATTATGAGTTAGTATGTCATTTTAAAGAAAATAAAAATTAAATTTATATATTAATTTTAGCGTTTTGCTATTATTGTACATTTATGTTAAACCGAAAGGTCATTCACTTAAAGTGTAAAAACTTTTTAAAAATTTAAATGTCCATTAATGTTTACTTGTAAACATTTGTTTATTCTAAAGTTTTAATAAATGGTTTCTAGGCAGTAATAGTAATAGTGCTTCATTAAATTATCATGTTTAGTACAATGAGCCGCTCAACCAGAGATCACAATTTACAACACCATTGCCATCTCCCTTGCATATAATTAGCAAAGCCTGTCTTTTGGTCTAATCCCCATACAAGCCACTTCTTGTGTTTGAATTTATTTAATACAGACCATTTAAAAAGATTATACACAAGTTTTCTTTGTTATTCGTGTTTGCAGCTTGTAAAAATAATTTAAGATGAAATTATCGTTGCGTTTCCAAGTAGCACGGGATTGTAGGCTGTTTGTATAAGCCAGTGTTTAAAAAAATATTGTAGTGACATAGTTTACGTTACAGACGCTCTTTTAATGCAACAAAAAATTATTGCGGCCTGAGCTTATCCATGCTTTAAATCTTGTCTTTTATAAGAATTTTTTTAATGTTTGTCTTTCTGGTTAGTCTAGATAACCCATTCAAAAAATTAAAAAGTAATTTTGACATAGACGTAAATAATGGAAATTATTTTCAAGTCTTCGGAAAGCTGAAGGTCAACAAAAGTGGTTGTGTGTCACAAAGCTGAAGGTCAGCAAAACTGGTAGTGTGTCGGAGAGCTGAAGGTTAACAAAACTGGCTGTGTGTTGGAAAGCTGATTTTAATGCTGACAATGAGTCAATGAGCCAAACGTCATCAAACATGGCGTAGGGTAACAAGACTTCACAACGCGGAAAGGGTGTGTGAATATATTTTGACGTTCAATCTAGAAATACTGTCTGAAAGTTGTAGTTTCTTACTCTTATTGCTGTCTTTGCTGTCTAACCATTTTACTTGTATTTTTAGGATGTTTCTACGATAGCTTTTAATTAAATTCTACATTTTTTTAATTATGATTGCAATTTACGCATTTAAAAAAAAATCATATCCGAAAAAGCCAGCTCAAATTTTTGTCACTAAATATCAGCAGTAGATTGATACGTTTATTTTAAATGTACGAAATCTCATATTCAGAACTGAATTTCTAAGAATGTTTTATACAAGTTAAACATACGAACAAATAATTTACTAGTAACTTTGTCTATCCTTATCAAAATTACACTAACGCTTTAATGCGGACACTTTCTGGTCCCAAACCAGATGCTAATTTGAGCTGTTCTTGTAAACGATAAATTATTAACCACACAGTTGATACGGAAATCAGATTGTGTTCAATTATAGATGAGATTCTATTTTTGTCACCTATGTGGCAGTGTTCTGATTTATTTGTACCACAATACGTTTTGTAATTCACGCACAGTGGTGGGCAAAAATGTGTGAATAAATAATTTGGTGTTTGTGTTGGGTCAAGTTTCCCTAACCAGGTGGAGTTGTTAGCGCAAGTAATTTATTCACTCGAAATTATTTAAAGTCTGTAAGTTAAACAGACAACAGCATTCGTCAGGCAAAGTGCAGAAGATGGTTTATTTCTTTTGATCTTAATTAAATAATTATTTAAAAACTTATTTTAAAAAATTTGGGAGTCAGATTGGAAGGAAAACCATCTTAAAAACATTTAAAATATCGTGTGTTATTTTGTATGCTCTTTCTTTAATTCTGTCGATTAGAAGTTAAAGTACTTTTTGTATTGTATATAATTTAAAATAATTGAAGATTTAAGATTTGAATGTGTTCCATTTTACTAAATTTTAAAGTATGATAAAGTTATTTAAATACTATAAAAGTGACTACATTTTTGTAAATAGAAAATGCTTTTTAATTGCGTTCTATAGTCGATGTACACTTTGGAAATCTTGTGTCTTCTCGCAGAGAAAATCTTTGAACCTACCACGCAAAACATCACAATACTGAAACTGTGGATGTTTAAATGTAAGCCCACAAGTTAAAATATCTTAATGTATATACTTCGAGGTAATCTATTATATATTTCTCTACATGGTCCGACCATTCTAGACAAGAAGTGGCCAGCAAGCTGTCTGAACTCTGACACCACCGACCAATCAGATTGCAAGAAAAGGTAGTAAACATTCCACATTTCGTTGAATTGAAGTCAATCACTATGATCTTTCGGAACAACTAAATAACATAATTCATATTGTAATGATTATAACATTCGTCAAACACGCGGAGGTTGCAGGCTCAATCCCCAGCTAAGACATTACGTTTTTAATTTTTTTTAATATTTGTGTTTGTGCCCGTTCATAGCCCACAATCTTTTCGATCACTATAATAAGCACGAGACGAGTGGGAATAAGCTTGACGAATGACCTATGTCACGTTATGCCAATTAGTTTATGGTTGGCAAGCTAGGGTGGTGGGGTGGCAAGTGGCTAACCACAGTGCACATGTTTCCAGATCAACAATGAGTCTCAGTTATCCCCGCATCCGAGGTTCATTCGCGTTGTTCTGAGTTCATTGTGATGTAGTTTCAACCCCCCTCCCCTCACCTGTCACACACTTTCTTTGCACTATTTATGAGCAAATCTGCGGCGTATGATACGCCGCGGGCATCTAGCATTTTATATTTTCTCTTTTGTGACTCTGACGGTTATTTAAAAAACATTTAAAGTAATTTTGATTAGTGGAATCCACATTAAGGTACTGATCAGCTTGTTGTGTTCGAGTAAAGGACGAGGCGACGGTGAGTTGAACTTTAAGTTTGTGTTTTGCTCAATGTGATCTAACAGGAATACTTTAAAAAAAAAAAAACAAAGAAAGAGATTATCAAGACCCCTTTTTTCCAATGCATTTTAAATAAATTATTTTATCAAATTTATTTTTCGATTGCGATATGATATAAATTATATTGAAAATTTATGTTAATACGTCATTAAAATAATTCCTTTATCCGAAACAAAGTAGACTACACCAGCACAAGTTATTGACTCATATTTTCACTGTCTTACTTGAGTAGCGATTAACGGTTACTTTACCCTTTTCATCTCCCCAGCACAGTGTTTTACTAAATGGAACCAATGTAAGTGTCTAATGCCGTCGCAAAGTTTAGGAAATCCAGCGACAATAAATACATAAAAATCATTAAGCATCAATGTTTGTATGCGTCCAGAGATGTGTAAAAATATACTTGATTGTGCGCATGAATAAACAGGGAAATAACAATCAAAGGACTACTCCTCGGCTTTGGTATTCAGCAGGTGTATGACAGGCTTTTAATTCTGACTAGCTAAGGTGTTGTTAATTATTTGTTTGTTATATTTACAATGCATTTCGAGTGAGGTTTTATTGTTTTATTTTTTTTTAAATCTATTTAGATGGTGTCTTATTATTTGCTTTAAAATCTGTGTAGGCTTTTTAATGCAATTGCCCTTGGGACAAATTGCGTTTATACATTTGAAATGTCTGTTCGGGCTTTGAATTCCCCCTGAACCATACCAGATAGAGAGTTGGGATCTTTCCTAATATGTTACTGATGTCCCAACGATGTTCTCGGGCCAAAAACATAGAAAAAGGTTTACTGCATAACTTGAAAATCAAAACAGAAAAAATATCCGAATTTTGTCGATTTCTCAAAAAAAAAACAACAACAAACAAACAAAAAAAACAAACAAAAAAAAAACAAAAAAAAAACAACAAACAAACAAACAAAGCATAGACTATATGGGGTTGAAACAAGCGCAAAACGATTGCTAATAATATGTAGAACAGTGTTGGAGATTTTTTTTTTTTTTTTTGAAAAATGTATTTTTGTTGGGTTTTTACGTTATTATTTTCTATTTCATGGTTAAATTAAACATTAAAAATTCCACTCTCTTTTACTTGAAAATAAAGAGATAACGAAGTATAATGGCTAGAATCATTGTATTAATTTCAATTTTCCTTAAATATTTTTTAAAAAGTCTTTTAAATTAAAGTCAAATCATGACTTCTACTAAATTGACTTGCCAAGGCTCATTAACACATGCCCCACAAAAACTCTTATAGGCCCTCCTGGGGCCTATAAGAGTTTTTGTTGTTCGATCAACCTAATTTTTATTTAACCTTGCCATTCACCAGGCAGATCACATGACCATGATCTTAACTAAATCATTGGAATAAAATTTACTTCAGATTATTATACAAGAACAAGAGAGATTTTTTTAAAAGGAAAACCAGAATGCACCCAGAACAAAATATCATGTTTATGGAAGAGGGCCCCATTGCAAAAGAATAACAAATCCTAAAACGATGAAACTGCTGGCATGCTTTTTGCTGTCTGCGGGGATTGTCTTCAATTTGTTAAAAGACAGCGATGTACCAAATAAGACCGTAAATGCTGCGACCCTAACTCGTTCGAAATACAACAAAACAACTCGCATCCTCACCAACAATGTCCTCAGCCCGAACACGACAACCCTCAGCCCCAACACGACAACCCTCAGACCCGACACCACAAACCTCAGCGCCAACACCACAACCCTCAGCCCCGACACCACAACCCTTATGTCAATGATACTGAATGCAATTAGACAGGTTACCACCAATGCGGAACTGGATATAACTGCACCAGATCATGTAAGCTCAACAACACAAAAAGCAACACTAACTTCATCTATAAATTCAACAACCCCGAACGCTAAATTAACATCATCTTCAAATTTAGCAACACGAAATGCAACTACACCATTTTATGTAATTTCAACAAAACCGAATGTAACATTTAATTCCATTACAAATTCATCAAAATATAATGCAACCACAACCTCAGCCACTAGCTCCACTCCTAACACCTCTTCACTTCCCTCAAATGCATCTGTTAATGCAACAACCCAGTCATTGATTGCCAGGGCGATTCTCAAAGACACAACTGAAAGTTTTGTTTTGAGCATATCAACACATCAAAAATCAGCGGTGAAGTCCACATTTCTAGCCATGATAGTCACAAACACCACAACAACTGTGACGACTTCAACGGCAAGCAGTACCCTCATGTCAACAACACCCACGCCAACCTCTACCACCGGGAGGCCCATCTCAACGATGACCCCGAAGGTCCCGTGCTCTCCGAACCCATGTTTGAACAGCGGTAGATGCCAGCGACACAACGGGTCCTGTGTTTGTCTCACTGGCTACAGTGGCAGAATTTGTGAAAACGTGAGTACCCTGTCAGGTTTACATTTTAATGTATGTGCAGGGGACGGTTATGCAGTTGACTGGCTCCTACAAATTGTTTGACTTTCGCAGGAGTAGAAGGTGTCTTAAGAAAAGCGGAGTTTAAATTTTTTTTTTTACCAAGTATCAATCTTTCCTCTAATGTACTTTGGTGTGTGTGCTAAATAACAAATTTATATGCAATGTCCCACAGCATTTCTTTTTTGTTCAAATTTTTAAACCGATTCATTCCCTAAGTGCGTGGTGATTCTAAACTGCTGCGCGGCGTCGGTAACATAACTTAGTGGCCACTCAGCTAAAGGGAAAAATTGCTGAGTTTACATTACAAGAATTTTCTTATTAAACAAGTGCATAGAAAATTTCGACGTTAAGTAGGCAATAAAATTCAAAGTAGTGAAATAATCGGAAAAGTTAAGTAGATAATGGTTAAAGCATTTCCTAAAATATAATATTAAAGTAAACAGGAAAAAGGTGTTTGCAGCATGTATATCCAGCAAAGTCTACATTCAACTTATGGGAACTAATGTATGTCAGTATTTATGATCACCAAAATCATTGATTTCCATATATTGTTAATTTGATACAATTTAACGTCCTTTACTTAGCTTTAATTTATTTTTAACCCGAAACCTGTCGCGTTAAATTTCAAATTTTGTGTCACGGTAGGAAGAATTGCAATGGTTTTGAGAAGTCAAACAAAACTTCTTGAACAGTTTGCTTTTTATTAGGAAATCAATTCTGAAAATATATTTTTATTAGATTGGCTTAGTCCACTTAGTTCAAATCAAATATTGTTATTCTTAAGTGCATACAGACATATTATTTTATTTTCAAATTTCATATTTCATAACCCTCATGAAAATTATATTCCATTTAATTATTTCTATTTTGAACTCCATATACATACCGCAATCGTCCATGACATTAATACAATTATTGTAAAGAGTAAACAAAAATTAAACCCGACCTTCCACAGTAAAATTTAATGCTCACCGTATAGACTTTTTTTTTTATTTAATGACAGTTATCGACAGATAGAAGAACCACACTGCATGCAATGCACGAGCAGTTCGATTCTAGCCTATCAGAGGCCGAGAGTAAACAAGTCAGACCGAGAGAACCTCCCCGTCTCACCCATGTATTTTAAGGATCAGCGCTTACACACAATGGTGTAGACCACATTGCTGCTAGTGCAAATAAAGCCATCACTAATCGTAAATATCCCAATAGGGAAGACTATTTGGTCCATCTATATAACACAAGCACATGTGTTATACCGAAGTCGGCCGCATGGTCAAGTACCGAGATGGTTGGGTGAAGTAGTGAAGTGGGGATGCGAGTAAAAAGCAAATGATAGCGCAGCTTTCTTTTAAATACAATGAGGGGTGGGGCAGAAAAAAAGTTTTTAGTCTCAGGGTCCTCGAGGAGGATGGTTCGGTTTTTCAAAAAGATTTCTTTGGCTTTCATGTTGTGGGAATAGTATGTGAGAACCTGTTTGCTCCTCTCAATTGTATCACTGATGTGTGGTACAAAGGTGTCGGCACGAGTGACGCGTTTACTCGCTGAAGCGCAGATTGTAGTATAACTTCAGAATATTACCTTTGTCTTAAAAAAAAAATTCACCATTTCCAACGCCTTTTCCAATAGTGCTCCTCAGATTGACACATTCTACGGAGGGGAGGCAGTTGAGAAAAGAAGATGGAGTCCTTACAGATTTTGGGATAAGAAGGAGAGTAGAGAAGATAATAGTGGCTGTCTGTAGGTTTGAAGTAGGCCGAAGTTAGGAGACTCACACCTATTTTGTTCAATACTTTTACCTTATGACTGCTTCTTTGTGTTTGGTCCGTTTTATTAAATCATTTTTGTTATGTTAAATTTTTCTGTTTCCTTTCTTCATAATTTTCTTCTTTTTTTCTTATTTTTTCTAATCTCTTCTGGTTATTTAAAAAATAAAATCATTTCTACTTTGTCTTTCGCTACAACATTTCTCCCTTTGTATACTTTGCATCGCTTAGTTATTTTATTTCCTTTGTTCCTCTCACTTCTCCTTTAGGCTATCCTGTTACTTTATCACTACTATGCCTGCTACCAAAAGTACTATGAATCAACTGAGATCCATCATTTTAACTGCCTTCAGTTTACTAACACCTTGCTGGCCTTCAACCTATGTAAGAAAACCAGTAAGCTGTTCATCTCAACTTTCTTAATAATTGCATTCGCCTCCGCCTTATACCAAAGGGCTTTTAAAGTAATTTTGACTCGGCCTCCGCTTTCTTTACCTCTAAAGATATATCCAAACGTCAAACGTTTGAGAAAAGTTTGCTTTTCAACGTATGTGTCTCCTCACATGCACTCAAAAACGGTATATCGCTTATCTCCACACCCAGATCTACCGCCTTAAAGACCGCATACTACCTAAGTTAAGGAACTACCACCTGGCTTTTAAAATCATTAGAGTCATAATCCACCAACTCAACTGTGACTTATATCTTTTCCTATCAACTCAGAAAATCAAAAAGCTAAGTGACTTTTAGCCTTCTCCCAAACATATACCTCAACAGACCACCACGGTCAATAATTTGTTCGTTTGCATATCCTCGCATTTTCCTCTCTCAGAGAACGAGAGATCTTTTCTATCTAAGGGACTTAAATTTATTCCTCTTACACCATCATGCGACCGTTTTAAACCTCAGAGAGATTCTCAACGTTTTTTCCGTGCTCTTCGACTTCAGTTCCATTTTGCCGGGAATAACAACACGGTTGGCGGAATCGGTTCTAACCCTCAAACCGTTTGAGTTTGATGGCCAGTTCTCTGACCAAATCAGTTTGGTCGCCTGATAAAGGCTCTTTGTCGAGACGTTCGCTGTTTTGTTATGTCCTGTCAGGCTAACCCTTAACTTGTTTACTTTTTTTTACCTTTTTATAAGCATGATTGCAGACTCACCCCTCATTATGGAGGTCAAAAATACTTTTTTTCTTAAAAATTTACCATTTTTTCCCCCATTTAATTATTAGCGATCTCGAAAATTAATGCTAAATGTATCCATTATTATCCATATTAAAATCAACAGGTTTTTTTGAACATTATATCTTGCACTGAATAGGTCCTTAAGCCCTTAATGTCGTTTTTTATTATATGAGACATATAAAAATTAGTTTATGCATTAGCTACTGAGTAACCGAATAAATACTGTAGAGAACCTGGATGTTCACGTGGTTATTGTCTATCTACTCTCACTCTAATTTTATGTGCTGGACAATCTATGTGGTTACTTCTTGCCTCAAACATAAAAAACGCCAAGACTGAATGTACAAATAAATTATGTTTAATTCCTTAAATCTTTAAGTATACTTACTTTAACTAACTCTTGTGCCTAACTCAGTGTGTCCTTATCCCTATCTCCGTCTGTCCGTGTGCGTCTGTATCTCCAGTTCACATCAGTGCGTTCCCTCTAATACCCGTCAGTCTCCGCCCCCAAATTCTCATTGTCCGTAGTCAACCGTCAATCTATGTACAACCCCTCATACAACATGGTGGGGCTGCTTTGACGTACCCAATCTCTGGCGAGACTCCTACCCCTAGGCCAGATTGCCCGTGTGTCCATCTATCTTGTTACAACCCGAGTTCACACATCAGCAAATCCCTCGACGATGTCTGGTCCGTGGTCGGTTGCCGTCACCATCAAAGGACTCATTGCGATTCCGTGCCCCGCCAGACCCCTTATTTACCCCGTTATAACATTTTGAGCATGAACGTCACATCTGGTCTACTGACCCTCTGGATTCGTCCTGCTTCAAAAGACTTGCCGTCCCCCTGAGCGCCGACCATTGTGACAGATTTTTTATTAAGAACAATCAATAAAGGATTCAGTTATACGTGCAGATATAATATTTTTTTTATTTGATAAGTATACAATGTCTTCCATGTTATAAACATGCAGGGAATTTAGTTCAGTTTTATTATAACAAATTTATGACATGTTTCTAAAATGTAGGGGGGAAATGGTCCCATGCCCCCCTTGCGTACGCCCATGACTCTATACCAATGAAGCAGTTCGGGGAATCAATTCTAGAGCACGATATTTTACACTTCTTATCCTCAAGTGTTAAATAAAATTCTATCGTCTATCTTATCAATATTGACGCTACTTCTATGCATAGGATAATTGTGTCCACAGATAATGGCGGATGATTTTGTGGCAAGTGATGGAGCGTTCAAAGTCCACGGCTATAAGGGTTCAACGCATTACCCAGCAGCCTAACTAGTGTTAGGTGCCCATTCGAAAAAGGGTGACTCAGGGACGCCCTAGGCCCCGGGAACAAATATTTGCCTTTATATAGATTCAAATCTGTGACCATCAGTTCGCCACTCGAGCACACTGCCACTATACCACCGTGTCCCCTATTATATAAAAATTATTACACTTTCTAGCCAATAATTTCTAGACTGACCTAGTTTTTATGAATGCTAATTAATAATTCGAAGCAATGACAAAATGACAAGGTTACTAAACGACAAGGTGACAACACTTTGTCGTTTTGTAACTTGTCTTTTTGTCTCCTTGTCGTTTTGACACTTGTCATGAAACCATTTGTTGCCATCATTTTTACTACAGAACACCCTGTTGGCGAAAACAACAAATCTAATTTTTACTGGTGACCTCGGCTACTCGAGCTTCGTGAAGGAGATAATAAAAGCTTTGAGGAAGAGTCTATCTACAGCTACGTCAGACAACAAGTCGGTCGCTGTAAGTATATCCCCATTTAAATAAAAAGATTCTTTTTTTTTTAAAATTAACACTTAAATATATAACAATTGTTCGTTTCTATCACGTTCTCTTCAAGCGAAAATCAATCTTAAAAGTTAAAAAATTGAATAACATTTTAAGGGTCTGAGTGAAACCTACTCTCATTAACCGTAAAATGTACAATAAAATATATTATTTGGGATGGTTAGACAGCGAAAAGATACCTTCAAAATAGAGTTATGAATTAATTAAAATTAAAAACGTATTAATATAAATTATAAATAACTTATGTATAACAAATCTTAAAAACATTTTCAAAAAATATAAAATATACCTTCAAAATAGAATTATGCATTATTTATTATAAAAATCTTTCTAATGTAATTTATAATAAATCTATGTATAATAAATCTTATAAACTCATGCCACACGTGTATTTTCCAAGGGTTCTTTTCGAGTCCATGTTTTTCCTCATGTAACATTCTTTAATTTTTAAATTTTAAACTTATAAAATTCTACCAATTACGCTTCCTGAATCTGCAGCTTGTTGAGTACTCTGGTTACTTATTAGTAATTTCATTGCCTGAAATTTGTGTACACATGTCGGACAGGGATGGTCGGGATCTCAACAGGAGTGTTTGGGCCACAATCGTTCCTGGCCGTTGTCTAACTTAGTGGACATGTTGCAGTTCTTTTCCGTATAATTAGATGCCAGGAGACTCGGTCTCTTTCTGCTGCCTCCTAGGATCCCATGCTTAATGCCACAGGACTTCAATGTGGTCTTTGGCGCTTCCGTTTAGCGTTCCCTTTAACCATTATGAGTTATTTGTCCATCTGTGTGAGGATGGGGGCAGTCCGTAAATTACGTCACGCTCCAGAAAGGGGAGAGGGTGTAAGAAAGTGACAGCTTGTTACAGAGGGGAGGTGGGTTCCGGCAATGTTTGACGTTGCGGTGTTTTATGTTAAATTTTAATTATTTTGTTTATTAAAATATATTTTTGCATGAAAGTGTTACGTACTTTAGGGGGAGTGGTCCGAGTTCTGTGACAGTTTGTAACAAGGGGGGGGGGAGATTAAAATGGACAAAAATAGCGTAACGTACTTAATGGCCGGCCCTATGTGTGATTGTGTGGGTGCGTGCGTGCCTGCGTGCTTGTCCTTTATAGCTCATTAAACCATTAAACCGATCGTAATAAAAATATTTGAGACAGTTTAGTACGCACTCCGGTTGGTAACAGGGAAGTTCATGAAAGTAATTAAGGGCACTGACTTCTAATATCGATTTCTGCCGGGCAGGGGTCCCCAAATTGTTTTTTTCGTGTATATTTAAGGTATCTTTCCCATTCAATTTTTAACTACCTTGATAAAAATATCCATTATGAAACTGATTAAAATGAACAGGATTTTTAAATTCACATCTTCTACAGAATGGGCCTCGAGGCCCTTAATGTCATTTTTCAAACCATATCAGCTATCTAAAATGTAATTGTACCGTTAGAGAATAAAAAAAATAACTGGATTTTGACAAAAATTAGTATAAAGAAGCTTAAAATTCTATATTAAATTACTACAGGGGACACTGAACTCCTAATGTCAATGCCCTCAGAGCTTGACGCCCCGAATGTCTTTTTTACTACACGTTAATAATTTTATTCCCCTTTCAATTTTAATGATATTTAGAAATATAGCTTGAGTACAATGGCAATAAAAATATATAAATTATCACTTCTTTTTAATAGCCTTTCTTCTTTTGTAAGCTTTTTAATTATTTATTTATCCGTTTGCTATGAATATGGCATAATTGTTTTTAAAACATACCACTTATTGGTTTCTTTAAATTTATTCAATTTTGATGAGATCGTTTCGACGCACTACGGGTCTACTAGTCGAACATAAATAATTGAGGCATTTTCTGTTAATTGTTTATTGAGGTGCCCTTCTAACTTTTAATTCTGTAATTTACTTCTCGCGGTAACCAAACTAAACGATAATACAACTGATAACACAATATGTCTTTAAATTTTCTTGAATAATATATATTTCTTAAATAATGCACACTACTAAAAGTAACAATGTTTTATTCCGAATTTCTCCTAATCTTTCTCACATTTTTAATTCTTTATTTATCACTGTTGTATAACATAGCTGCATAGGTTCCACAGTTGATTTTTTTTTTAATGATGACTGATGTGGCAGTGTAAATGTTTCCCTCCTACAATCTTATATCGTGGTTTTGATAGAGGCGCAGCTTACTTAAGTTATTTGATTTTTTTTTTATCTTAAAGGAAAAAAACTATGAACAGTTGGCAAAAATATAATATACTAAATACTATACATATGCAGCAATTAAAGTGGATTCATTCTAGAACACGAATTTTTTAACTTGTTATCCTCAGATGTTAAAAATTTTTAGCCACTAATTTCTAGACTGACCTTTTTTATGAATGCCAATAAATATTTGAAAGCAATGCAATAACTATACTAACTATAAATAAGTTAAAACAATTAGGGCGCAGTAGGGAAGCTTTTTATAACTTAAAAATTAGTAAAAAAAATCAATGTGATTTTTTAAAAACTGTCAACAACAAAAAAAAACTCTGTTACATTTGCTGAAAACCGGTGTTACAAAATTGCCAAAGCAAGTTAATGAAAAATTACTAAACGACAAGACGACAAAACCTTGTAGTTTTGGCAACTTATCGTTTTGTCACTTGACGCTTTATCTCCTGGTGGTTTTGTCTCCTTATCGTTTTATCACTTTTCGTCTTGTCATGAAACCAAGTGTTGTCATCATCTTTGCTATAGAAAACACGGTTGGCGAGAGCAATAGATCAAACCGTTTTTCCTGGCTTCGGCAACTTCAACTACACGCTGGGGAACCCGAGTTTTGTTACGTTGAGTGCGTCTACAGACCCACCAAATAACAAGTCTCTAGCTGTAAGTATATCCCCATTTTAAAAAAAGATTCAGAATTTTTTATTAAAAGTTAACTATATTACAGATGTCCGTTTATTTTCAGTTCTATTAAAGCGAACATCAATCATATAGGTTTAAAAATTAGATAACTTTCTAGGGGTCTAAGCAAACTCTACCTTCACTAAGAGTATAATGTGCCATGTTTTTCCTCATGTAACATTCTTTAATTTTTAAATTTTAAACTTATAAAATTCTACCAATTACGCTTCCTGAATCTGCATTTCCATCGCAATTAAAATATCTGGCAATTGTTATTATTTTGAGTGTTGTTCTCTGTCGTCATCGCTCAGCACCATTTAGATCCATTTGCATGTACTGTGGCAGCTTGTTGAGTACTCTGGTAACTTATTAGTACTTTACTTGCCTGAAAGTTGCGTACACATGTCGGACAGGTGGGCCCTTTTTGTCATTCCCCCCTCCCAATATTTGCTATCTAAAATTTAGTTTGACTGTTAGATAATTAGATAATAACTGGATTTTTACCGAAATTAGTATAAAAAACTTAAAAAACCTATAGTAATTTTCTAAAAGGGACACTGAACTCCTAATCAATGCTCTCTGAGCTTGGCACCCTAAAAGTCTTTTTAACTGAACGTTAATAATTATATTACCCTTTCGATTTTACACGATATTGAAACACATAGCTTTAGTACAATGGCAATAAACAAATTAAATTATCAATCCTTTTTATTACCGCATCTTTGTTTGTAGGCTTGCAAATTATAACTCCCTTTTTAGACCATGGGAGAGTCTCGGGCAAGCGAAGTAGTGTTCACAAGTTTTTTTATGCCAATACCGACGAGCAAGGGATTTTGTGGCTAGCACAATGCCCCGGTGGTCTTGCCAGTACTGCGGCTTGAACTCTTAACTCGAGTTCTTGCCAAGGTTCGGCAGTCCATCAAGCTACCGCTTAGCTTAGACAACTACGGCCATGGCAAAACTGTATACCACACATTGGTTTCTTTAAATATATTTTTTTTTCTTAGATCGTTTCGACGCACGGCGGGTCTTCTAGACAAACATAAATAATTGAGGCCTTTTCTTTTAATTGTTAATTGAGGTGCCCTTCTAACTTTTAATTATGTAATTTACTTCTTGCGGTAACCCAACAAAACGACAATACGACAATTGATAAAACAATATGTCTTAAAATGGTCTCGAATTATATATATTTGTTCAATAATGCACAAATACTAAAAGTAATACTGTTTTATTCCGAATTTCTCCTAACCGTTCTCACATTTTATGCAACACTGTGGCATCGGACAGAAGCATAGGTTCCACAATTGATTCTTTTTTAAAATAATGACTGACGTGACAGTCTAAATGTTTCAATCTACGATCTTATGTCATGGTTTAGATCGAGACGCAGCTTACTTAAATTATTTGAATTTTTTTTTTATCTTAAAAGGAAAAAACTATGAACAGTTGGCAAAAATATAACATACTAAATACTATATATATGCAGCAATTGGGGGATTAAGTCTAGATCACGAATTTTTTTTACTTCTTATCATCAGATGTTAAATATAATTATATAAATATTTTTAGCCACTAATTTCTAGACCGACCTATTTTTACGAATGCTAATAAATAGTTGAAAGCAATGCAATAACTATACTCACAATAAATAAGTTAAAACAATTGGGGCGCAGTAGGTAACTTTTTTAGAACGCAAAAATTAAATCGAAAATCAATGTGATTTTTTTTAAAATTGTCCCCAAAAAAAAAACATAACTCAGTTACATTCGCTGAAAATCGGTGTTAAAAAATTGCTTGCTAAAGCAACTAAATGAAAAATTACTTAACGGCAAGGCGAAAAAACTTGTAGTTTTGTCAACGTTTCGTTTTTTCACTTGTCATTTTGTCTCATTGTCGTTTTGTCCCTTGTCGTTTTGTCACTTGTCGTTTTGACTCCTTGTCGTATCGTCACTTGTCGTTTTGTCTTCTTGTCATTTTGTCAACTTGTTGTTTTGTTTCCTTATCGTTTTGTCAGTTGTCATTTTGTCACTTTTCGTTTTGTCATTTGTCGTTTTGTCTCCTTGTCGTTTGGTCTCTATGTCATATAGTCTCCTTTTTGTTTTGTCAATTGTCGTTTTGTTACTTGTTCTCTCTCCTTGTCATTTTGTCTTTTTGTCGTTTTGTCACTTGTCGTTTTGTCGTTTTTTCTCTTAGTCGTTTTTATTTTCTCGTTTGTCTCCTTTTTGTTTTGTCATTGAACCAAGTGTTGTCATCATCTTGGCTACACAGAACATGGTTGGCGAATCCATTAATTATAAGACAAATTGTTACTGGTGGCCTCATCATCCCCAGCTACATCCATAAGATCATGGATGCTGACGCTGATACGCTGAGTTCGTCTTCAAATCGCTAGCTGTATTTCCCCAAGTGTTCGTTTATTTTACGTTCTATCAAACATCAATCCCATAAGTTTAAAAATTAAATAACATTCTAGGGGTCTAAGTAGAACTCTACCTTTACTAAGAGTATAATGTGCAATAAAATTTATTTGGGATGGTTTAACAGCTAAAATATACCTTCAAAATAAAGCTATGCATTATTTTAAATAAAAATAATATTAATATAAATTATAAATAATCTATGTGTAATAAGTCTTATAAGGAGCGCGGCGGTCTAAGTTGTAGCGAGCTGGACTACCGAACCGCAGCAAGAACCCGTGTCGCGGGTTCGAAACTGCGGATCTGGCAAGGCCCCCGAGGCATTGTGCTAACCACACAATCCCATGTCCGTTAGTGGTCAATGAAACTTGTGAACGCTACTTCACTTGCTCCCATGGACCTTCATAATCTATAAGGGTTATATTATTATTACTATTATTAATAAATCTTATAAACTCTTGCCACAAATGCAATTTCTTAGGGTTCTTTCCAAGTCTATGCTTTTCCTCCTGTAAATTCTTTACTTTTGAAATTTGAAACTTATAAAATTGTATCAATTACGCTTCCTGAATCTGCATTTCCATCGCAATTAAAATATCTGTTGTTATTATTTTGAGTGTTGTTCTCTGTCGTCATCGATCAGCACCATTTAGATCCATTTGCATGTACTGTGGCAGCTTGTTGTGTACTCTGGTTACTTATTAGTACTTTACTTGCCTGAAAGTTGCGTACACATGTCGGACAGAGATGGTCGGGATGTCATCAAGAGGGTTTGGGGCACGATCTTTCCTGGCTGTTGTCTACTTAGTGGACATGTTGCAGTTCTTTTTCATATAATTAGGTGCCAGGAGTCTCGGTCACTTTCTGCTGTCTCCAAGGGTCCCATGCTTAATGCCATAAGGATTCAATGCCATTTTTGGCGTAGCCTTGTAGCACTTTCTTTAACAATTATACGTTATAAATTATCTTTTTAGTATTATGTTTATTATTATAAGTTATTCGTCCATCTCTGTGCGTGTGTGGGTGCGTTAGTGATTGCTTGCCCTTTTTAGTTAAGTGAAACGTTCGTCTTTAAAATATTTCAGGCTTGTTAGGTACGCTCTCGGAATGGAAACTGGAAACGTTACTAAAATAATTAAGGGCGCTGAACTTCTCATATCAATTTCTTCGCTGCAGTTTGTCTCAAATGTCCATTGTTGTATTTGTTTAAGATATTGTTCCCCTGAATTTTTCTTGATAAAAATATCCATGATGAAACTGAATTAAATGAACAGATTTTTAAATTGACATGTACCGAATGGGCCAGGGGCCCCTTTTGTAATTTCCCCCCGAAATAAGCTTTTTAAAATTTACTTTAAGCGTTAGATAATTAATAAATAATTTGATTTTCACCGAAATTAGTATAAAGAAGATTAAAAGCCTATATTAAACTAGCAATTTACCCGCGTTTTCCTGCGGTATATTAGGATTCCAGTTGTTCAAAAATGCGTCTTTTTATATGGCTCAATATGAGGGAAAAAAACTATTCTTAAGCAATCGCCCCCTAGTGAGAAAGGATTTAATATTTGTTCCCTCTTACCATTGCGGTAGTATACTCAACAACTTCCCAAAGTTTCAAGCTTCTACCTACATGGAAGATTGTAGAATTAGTTTTGATTTAGATTTATATAGCCTATTTTAGGGGGGGGGAAAGGTTTTGGCCCCTGGCTACCCATGAGTGGAAATTGTAAAAAATTATATAATTATTTTCTTTATTACCATCACTGGCTGTTACTAAACAACTACAGAGGGCTTTATACTTTTACCTACACAGGAAATGGGAGAAGAAGTAATTTTGCTGCTTTTAATTGCTCATTTAATAGAAAAACTAAATTGAGGTCTCTGGCATGCAGTAAGTGATAATTTAAATATATATTCACCTGTTACCATCGAGGAAGTGTACTTAATAACTTCCTAAAGTTTAAAGTGCTACATACTCGGCAAAAAGGACAATTTTCAATTTTTACAGATAAAGAGAAATAGCTTTTGGGACCCCGGCACCACATAATTTGAAATTTTAAATTTCCTTATCGTCGTGAGAGTGTACTCAACAAGTTCCTATATTTTCATGCTCCTGCCTACACCGGAAGTTTGAGAATTAGTGATGATTGAGTTAGAGAGTGCATTAAAAAACATGTTTGACCCCAGGCCCCCAGTAAGGGATATTTTAAATATGTTTTAACCTGCTACCATCGTAGAAGTGTATTTAACAACCCCCCCCCCCCAACGTTGTACGCCCCGGCCCCTATGACTGTGTATTTCAAAATTCTTTTACACCAACTTTCGTCGTGAGAGGGTACTTATCAATTTAAGAGAATTANTTATTAATGTATCCCCCCCCCCCCCCCCCCCGAGAGCGAGTTTAAACATTATTTTAGCACATTTACGTCTGAAGCGTGTACTCAAAGCATTTCCAAAGTTACATATTTCTACCTATACGGGAAATAGGAGAATTAGTGATTTTAATTTTTTATATAGCTCATATTAGGAAAAAAACGTTTTGAGGCCCCGGCACCCATGAGAGGGAAATTAAACTTTTTTTCAAACTATCGTCGACAGCATGTACTCAAACAATTTCCGAAAGTTTCATGCTTCTACCTATACGGGAAATAGGAAAATTTGTGATGTTCAATTTTTATAGAGCCCATATCAGGAAGAAACTTTTTGGGGCCCCGGCCCCACATGAGTGGGATTTCTTTTTTAAAAAATCGTCAATTTTTGTCATTCGTTGGTACCCAACAACTTCCCAAAGTTTAAAGCTTCTACCTATACGGGAAATAGAAAAATTGGTGATTTTCAATTATTATAGAACCCATATTAGGAAAAAACTGTTAATTGTTCATTGAATTTGCCCAATAGGTGAGTTGTTTCATCACGTAAAATTCAGTCTGAAAATCAATGTATTTTTTTTATTTGGCCAAAAAACTCGGTTACAAATCGCTGAAAAATGATGTAAAAATTGCTAAATTTGACAAAATGACAAGTGACTAGACGAAAACAAAACCTTTCGTTGCCATCATCTTTGTTACAGAACACTCTGTTGGCGAGAGCAATAAGTCTAAATTTTACTGGCGGCTTGAGTAACTCCAGCTCCGTGCAGGAGATCATGAATGACGTGAAGCAGAGTGTGTCTACAGCCCCGCAAGACGACAAGTCTCTTGCTGTAAGTATATCACCATTGTTTAAAAAAAGATACACTATTTTTTAGTATAAATTTACTATACTACCATTGTTTGTTTATTTTACGTTCTTTTACAGCAAACATCAGTCTCATAAATTTAAAAATTGAATAACTTTCTAAGGGAAAAGTAAAACTCTATTCTTACTAAAGGTATAATGTGCAATAAAATTTATTTTGGATGGTTAAACAGCAAAAATATACCTTGTAGGGAGGCGCGTGCATGGAGCTAAATTATTGTCACAAATCCACAAACTTCAAACAACTGTTGTCAGCTTGGCCGACCTGATCCTAAATACGTTTACATAAATAAATAACACCAACAGACAATCAGGGATATATGTCCAAACAAGTTCCTGGGCAGGAACACTCCCACAAACAGCTTGACAATCGTAAAAAGCGATTGGAGCAAAAAGCGATGACGTTTGACGTGACGTGCTTATGCAGAGATCCACGTGACTTAATCGTTCGATGGGGTTAACCCCCCTAGTTTTAGAATCCTAAGAGTTGACACAGGGTGTCACAGGGCCATTGAACTACTTAAACCACTGATTTCACAAAATAAGAGCTAAAATAAATAATGTCACCACTAATCATCTTTTCATTGATAATCAAAACATTTTTACTATCTCCTTTAGAATACTAAACCTTTTCACATACAATGGTTTGTGAAATTAGATATAGCTATACCAAACGTTCTTAATGTTTTTCCAATTAGTGATGGATGTGAGTGGCTAGGAATGCATGAGGTCCTGAATGTCAAAATGTGTGTCGCGGTGAATTCTGGGGTGGATGTTGTTGTTATCCTACGAAATGTTGTAAATTTCTATGTGGTTATTGTTATTGATATTGCTAAAGTCGTGGTTATATATTCTATGGATTTTATGCTTATTGTGGTGATAATGGTCTTGTAGAACATCACATTTGATTTTAATTGAAACAAGTGGGTTTCCATTGTTTATACCTTTGTATTCATGCCAGAGTTTATCTTACATAAAAAGTTTGGCTTAAAATTATAAGTCTTCTATTATCTTTAATTGTTTTATTAAATATTTAAGATCTACGTAACAAGATGTGACTAGTTGTGGTGGAGAGATTTCGAGGCTTTGTGGGTAAAGTTAATAGGTAAATAACAGAATTGCCAAAAACATTTTTTTAAACTTTTATATTCCTAGTTAAGTTTTACAGTTATCATCTGGACGGTGGCCTCAATGATTAACCAAACTACTATGGACGAGCAGACGACCAGAAACGTGACAACAAGTAAGTTATTGGACATAAAACAGGAAAAAAGTTTGTTTATTAGGAACAACTGTCATGGACTGGAATATTAAAATTAGAAGATAAATCTTTTTTTACACACGGTTATTTACATCAAAATAAAGAAAAGTTCTGACGAAATAGATACCGACATAAATTATTAAGTATATAATATGCACTACACCTGGATTTAATGCAAAGTAAAAATAGCACATTGCAATGAGCGGGGACCCAGAAACAATATCACATAAGACACAACACCACACAATTCTAGAATGAAAAAAAAAAATAATAATAACTTCAATTAAGTTCAGATGGAAAGGAGAAAAGCACCATTAGAAGATAAGAATACGAGCATGAAAAATAATCCTCTAACATCTCTTAATGAAAAGAAACTTTGAAGCTATTCTCCCAAAATAAATCCTCCCCAAAAATGAGTCTCTCTCCCGGTGAGAGATTATTTTCCCCCAGATTAAAATAACAGCTCCCCTACCTGTAAATTAAAAAAATTCCCCCCCCCCAAACATATATCTGCACCCGTCAAGAATTCAATTATATACAAAATCATCACTCACAAACTCAAGGATAAAGCGTAATTATTATTGTAAAAGTCACAAGTGTTTATGCCGTATAGTAGCGGTGGCATAGCTAGAGAGATAGATGTGAGGAAGGTAAGAAGGCTTGACGCGTGAAGTTGTTGGGTGTATAAAGGCAGTTGGGTGTATACAGGGCATTTGGTATGGGTATAATGGCAGTTGTTAAGTGTATAAATCAAGTTTTTGGTTTATAAAGGCAGTTGTTGGGTGTATAAAGCATGTTTTGGATGTATAAAGGAAGGTTATAAAGGTAGTTGTTAGGTTATAAAAGAAGTATTTGGGTGTATAAAGGCAGTTTTTTGGTACTACTTTAGCATTTTCGTTTTTTTAGTACAATTGTTTTGGAATAATCCCGAGAAATCAGCCATCCTTACAAAAGAACCAATCAGCACAGGCTCAAACTTTGCCTTAATATCTTTACCCCTCTTGCTAAACCCAAGCTCGTTGAAATTAGAGTAATTGTGCAAAAATTAATGCAATACAAATACTATATATATATATTGCATGACATAATCCTTTATAAATCCCTCAATCCCTTATTCTTAGTTTAATATAATTAACCACAAGTGCTTTATTTTGGAGATTTTATTTCGTGACGTTGGCTGAAACCCCGCTTAGGTTATAGCACATCGGGTACAGGAATGGGTAGACAAGATCTATACTTTCTCAACATGCCATCAGGCTAAATTACAACATACTCTTTATTCTCATAACAAGTGCTAACATCTCGTTTGAAATCATGAGGAACCACGTAGTAATTTTTGGTTTTTGAATCGGTTTTTAGACTATTACCTCTATTTAGATATTTAGTTAACAGTGTTTGAAAAACTGAGTTCTAGGGAGAGACCAAAAAAAAGTAAAGGTCTAATAATGATCTTTTAAGTCAGGAGTCAGGGCCGCTTTAGGCATAGGCAAACTAGGCAGCCGTTTATGGCATTTTATTAGTCTCTTCGGGGGCCACCAAATTCACTTCCCCTAGGGCTTCCAGCTCCCTTATGTTGGCCCTGCAGGGGTCTTTAAACTATGACATGTTATTTGAATTATATTGCTCTATTTAATACCCGAAAAAAATCATATCCTCCTCTAACTTCATTTACACGTGTTCACTATTTTGTTTTGAACTCTGTACAAAATGGTTGTGGAACGAAATCGATTCCGGAAGCCAATTTCAAAAAAGAAATAACAAAGTCTCAGGACAACTGTAAGGAGATATTTTATTAGGGCGCAGTAACTCGTAGGATTGGGTTTCTCTAATTAACGGAAATAATAAAACTCTCCCACAAACTCAGGTATCATTGAGGCGACCAGCACCATCGTCCGAGCCATGAGTCAGGTGACGTGTACTACTGACTCCGCTGATCCCGCGTGTAATAAAGCACAGGTAGGAAAACCCAGGGGTATTTTAATTGTATATAATGTCAAGATGACACCGTTGAAAGAACACCTTCAGACTAGCGCAGGAAGTGTTGGGCGTGGGGTGGGATGGCGGATGGTCCACGCACCGAAGCAATCATCGCTAGCTTCAATTTCCCCCACTCCCAAGTGTAAAAGATTTAATGGTGGTACTAACCTTATAGACATACAATACTGAGCAACAACTAACGCATCCTTCAGCTATTATATGAGTTTTTATTAAAGTAAGTCTTTGCTATATTAGCAATGCTACAGCTATCATAGCTCCAAACTCTTGGCAGCATTTTAATTCATTATATTGCTTCATTTTTTTCTTAATTCAATAACTGTCTTATTATAATAATTTTTCTGAAAACGATACAAAAATATTCATTTCATATGTCATTGATATTTAGAGATAAAATGTAATATTTAATAAACTAAAGCCAATACACATAATAATGGCGCAATCGTAACAGTAGAGCTATCCTCGGATCATTTTTGTGTTAAATGTGAACATAGGGTGATTGCCCCTCTCCTTCAACAAAATTCCGGGACCTTCGTAATCTACGCGGCATTAACCGTGACGCCTTCAGGCAAGATTTAAGTGTGGTGGTGTCCCCTGACCTCTGCCCCACTTTGAATACGCTGAATAGTAAACTACGCACTATGCTGGACAGAAACGCCCCTGTCACCCGCCAAAATGTCAAGATAACACGGACTGCTCCCGGGTATTCATTAATAAGTGATGATCTTTGACGCGCCAAGACAGATCGGCGTATAGCAGAAAAGACTTGGTTGAGATCAAGACTCATCGTTCACAAGCAAATTTATTCCACTGTCAAGCGACGTGTGACTAACATTGTACATCAAGCAAAAACTTTGTACTATATTAATAAAATACTCGCAAGTAGTACTAGTAGGCAGCTTTTTCATGTATGCAATAACCTCAGAGGGAGTAGTAAAGCTGTGGTCCTTCCCCCTGTTTATCCGTTGCACGAGCAACCAGATATATTTTGTAATTTTTTTCAAACAAAATTGCCAATATAATGGCTGAGCTTGACAGAACCATGTTACTGCCACATAATGTATCTCCCTCTTTTGCGGTGAAGTCAAGCTTTGAAATGTTCCAGCCTGTCACAGAAAATGAAACCAAAGTTGGTATACTAAAATCTAAACAAACGTCATGTTCTCTTGATGCAATCCCAACTCCATTATTTGTTGAGTCATTAGATCTTTTACTCCCAACAATAACACATATAGTAAATGAGAGTCTAACATCTGGTACTTTTCCGACGTTATGTAAATCTGCTGTAATAAAAACTCCTGCTGAAAAAGCAAGGGTTAAATCAAAATAGTTTAAACAATTATCGACTGTATCTAATATTAAAATGTTATGAAATGAATAACGCTAAGAAGTCGTCCGCTGACCTGGAGAGGGTTGGGCGCCGCAAGTGTCTACCAAGTCCGAGATTGTTCTAATGGAAACATTAGAACCCCATACTACCTCGAAGAAAAGAGGTTATGAGACTAAAAAAATCCAATGATTCATTTGTATCTAAGGTCATTGAAAAATTTGTCTTAAAACAACTTGTTTCTTATCTTAACGACAACATTCTTCTAAGTCCCAACCAGGCGGCTACAAACCTTTTATCAGCACAGACAACAACCCTGTTAAATGTAACAAATGACCTCCTACTCGCACTAGACAGTGGGAAAATCTTTATATTGGTCCTCTTAGATCTTAGTGATGCTTTTGATATCGTCGACCAACAAACATTGCTAAAAGCCCTGCAAAATTATTTTGGAATTTCTGGTTGAGTTCTGGCTTGGTTTCAATCATAATTATCTTACAGATCATAGGTGGTATCAGTAGATCCGCATCCGGTCAAAACAGCGACAGTCAAAACAGCGACGGTCATAACAGCGACTTCAAAACAGCGACTGTGTCAAAACAGCGACGGTCAAAACAGCGATGGTCAAAATAGCGACTGTATCAAAACAGCGACTGTATCAAAATAGCGACTTTTTTCTTTTGCTTGTGATAATGCAGATTTTTTGTAGAGAAGGGACAATATAAAATTTAAAATAATCAACTGGAGGTTTGTATAAATAAATGTTGGTGTGGTGTTTTAAAGAGTGTATACACAGTTTCAGGGCATATTTTAAAAAAAATTCAAAAATAAAATTTTAACTGTTATTACTTTAGTCATATGTATTGTGCAGAAATCTCGATAGAGACTAGCAAACATAGATTCAATCGATTTATTGAGGGGGTTTGTGGTGGGAGGGGCAGAGACAGTTTGACTACAGAACTTTTTGATCCTCGGATGTTTCGACCCTCGTTTTTACTTCGCAAATAATTGTTTTTTTTTCTTCTAGTTTTTAAAAATAAAAATAATAGGGTTTAATATTAGATCTTTCCAAATCTATCCAACTCCTTCACCACTCCAATCCAATATCATTGGATAATAAAAAGGCAATGTGTTCAGATAATCCTTTTTAAGGTACCTACATTCTTTCAGCCAACAATCTCTTTGTTTACCTTCTCCATAACAGGCGGTCCGTGGTCGCCACTTTGTCTAGCCTTCGTAACATGCCATTGTGTAACCATCGGACAGTCGACCACGTGCCGTTTCGACAAGGGGGCTTTAATTTTTAAAAAATCTGGCAGGGCAACCATTATAAACGCCGCAGTATTTTCACCTTCATGATCGCCATACAATGTAACCTAGCCACCATCCATGCACCTCATTTTACACACTCAGTAACACACTATGGTGAACTATAACGCATTACAAACTTTTATTCATCCTATCAATGCATTCGTCATACTCATAAACTAAGACGAAAATAAACTGAACAAAATGTCAACAACAATTAAGGAACGTTCTGTTAAGTCATATGGGCCCAGCTGCTTGAACGATATTGTCCGCTACGCGGTGTTAGTAACTATTTAATGTATTAACTTTATATACTGACAACTTTGTACATCTTATTACAATTCAGTTTTTATGCTAGGTAGGTCTACACAAGAAACAGAAGTGAATGAAAGGGCGCAGGTTTGTGGTTGTTTCAGTGCTGCGAGGTTCGCCATTTATGTCAACACCTTAATAACAAATTGTTTTTGTTTGTTTTTTTTATATTTCATTAATTGATTTTGATTTTACGATTAAAAGTGTAAAACCGATGGGAAAAATGTTGTTAAAAAACTAAAGATAAATATGGTCCTTTCTAACTTTGTTTGGCATGGGAGTGGAGGGAAGATTGACTTTTATGTTATAGTGTAATGTATACCTATGGTTGTGGCGAGTGTTATGAGAAGGTAAATAATGGAATGAGAGGCAGAATAAATTTAGGTACCTTTACAAAGCACTATCTGACCACGTGCATTTTTATAGTCCTATTACATCGCCACTTTGATCGGGGTGGAGAGATCAATTGAAGTCTACCGAGACCAGGCACTGTTCGTTGGCTGGCCCATGTTACATCAGGACATGTTACGAGGGCTAGACTAAGCGACGACCACAGGTCAACGTTTTCTGGCGAGATTTATGGGAAATGTAAATAAAATGACTGGGGGTAGAGTGAATCTACGTACCTTTACCTGACCACGTGACTTTTTTATTGTCCGATTACATCGGATCGGGTGTGCTTAATTGGACGTTGAAAAGGATACCGGGTATATATACATGCTCGCAAACAACAGGCTGTTGATGATTTACTAAATTT
>MUZC01001452.1:33664-47997 GCA_002072015.1 Radix auricularia
GTCCGTCCGTCCGTCTGTCATCACCCTTGATCACAGCATCCATAAGTCCTAGACCCATGATGTATATATGTTTTTTGTATGCCCTGACCTGCCATTTGTGCATCAACACTCAGTTACTCGATCCGTTTAAAAACCCCGTTAAAACTACCAACAAATATTTCGAATCGAGAGGTAACACTAGCGCAGGGAACGGCCGCCATTGCCGGAAGTCGAATGCATAATTCTGCAAGCATTGAAGAGTGGTGCGAAAGGGTGCAAAAGAATTAGTTGTTTTTTTTTAGTTGACGTCATTAGAATATGTGTAAAAGTTTAGAGAGTTTTACGTCATCATTTTTGGTGACTTGTAGTTGGATTAAAGAGAAAATATTTTTTTTTTAAATGTAAAGAAATGACTTTTAAATAAAAAAATGTCAGGTATATTCATTACACAAGAAAATTCATAAAAATATGTCTAAAATCTAAACACAATTACTGATAACTACATAATTCTGATATCTAACATAAGTACTGATACATAATACGAAAATGCACTAACACGTCCTGAATTCCAATAGGTACCAGGCTTAACATGATTTTTTCTCTATGCATTTATGTAGTTTTTTACTTGGGGTCCTTGGATAAGTTTAGAAAATGAAAAAGGGGTCTATGTGTCAAAAAGTTGAGAACCACTGTGTTAGGTTTACGGTTGGACCAGAATAGCTTTGTTGTGAAGTAGATGTTTTGATACAGTCGCTGTTTTGATACAATCGCTGTTTTGATACAGTCGCTGTTTTGAAGTCGCTGTTTTGACTGTCGCTGTTTTGACACAGTCGCTGTTTTGAAGTCGCTGTTATGACTGTCGCTGTTTTGACTGTCGCTGTTTTGAACCCGTGCCCAGTAGATCAGTAGATGTATCTCTAACAGAGCTGACTTGATTTATGGTGTGACTTTTTGGGTCCGTTACTTTTCGTGCTGCATAGAATGCCACTACTACTGCTCGAAAACCATTCAGTTAAAAGCCAATCATTAGCAGATGATACTCAACTTTATACTCACATTGATCCCTTTGATATTGACTTCACTGTCCAAATGATTCAGGAGTGCATTGGTGAGGTAAAGTCTTGGATGACCTTAAGCAAGATCAAACTGAATGATAATAAGACAGAAGCGCTCCTATTCTGAAACAGTAAATCACGCAGTACTTTGATCCTTTCGAATTCTTGTCTGGTGGCTGATTATGATATACTGTTCAAAACATTGACTAGGAATCTTGGCTACATTATTTCTGACAAAATGTCTACCAACAACTTCACCAATCACATATGTCGCTCTGCCCACAATGCCATTCGTCAGATCAGCTCAATCCGTCATTACTTAACAGTTGGTGCAATAAAAACTCTAGTCTGTGCTATTGTGCTTGCTCTTATTGATTACTGCAATTCTCATCTGTCAGGAGCACTAAAGCAATGCATTGAAAAACTACAGCGGTTTCTAAATTCAGCTGCCCGATTAGTTCTAATGGCAAAAAAAATGACCATGTTACTCCGCTACTTAACTTACTTCATTGGCTACCCATACAAGGCCGAATCGATTACAAACTGGTCGTTCCGTGTCACAACTTCTTTTCTAACTCATGCTCTTCCTATTTTACTAAAATTTTGTCGGTCTACTCACCAAGTCGTCAGCTACGCTCTTCTGCAGACAGAAGCAGTATCTATGTTCCTAAGACACGAACTAAAACATCTGGCAAAAAGTCATTATCTTTTTGTGCAGCCAAACAATGGAATTCTCTTCCATTACACATCCGTAGTATTTCAGCTACAAAGTCTTTAAAGACTGCACTTAAGACGCATCTTTGCAAAATTTATTGTCAAAATCAATGAAACAGCATTTCTTTTTTATGATTAACGTAGCTTACGTGTAACTTATTGTCATTTATGTGGTTAGTATGATATGAATGTTTATTTAATTAATATATGTATGTTATTTTCTCCAGGTAAAGGGCTTTGAGCCCGGCTGCTTCCTGGGATACAGCGCTATATAAAATATCAATTTATTGTTGTTGTTGTTATTATTATTATTATTATAATTATTCTCTTCTGATCATATTTTTAGTGATATGTGCACTTAAATTGGATCTACCATTATATATTTCATGTTAAAAGATAATTTGAAAAACTGCTTTTTTCATGGGTATTGTACAGACGAGTAGGTCCTACAATGAAATTGAGAAGTCCATGTTTATCGTTGGCCAAGCTCTTATTGATGGGAAAAACACGTCATCCGAGAATTTGTGTAAGTTGATGCCATGGTCGAATGCCGTGGGATGTGAAGGTCAGCTTGGATTGTGAGTGGACCCAGGGTACCCAGCCACGCGGTACGTGGCGGAGAACTTAGGTGGATGAGGTGAACTCAGTCGGTCGGGATAATTAAACAGCCCGTGAAAGGAATGTGTTGAGACTATAAATCCCTTATATTTGAAACATAACTAAAAGTATTGATTATCTTTAATATAATAAGCACCGCGCGACAGACTTACATAAACAGTGTCATGACTCATAGAGATACATGGAGATAATCTAGAAATTCATTAATTTAATTACAGTATATTCGATCGATATGACATTTTGAAAGAATGCATTGTGGGCTGACAAAAGTCTGTATGGGAAAATTCAACTCCATAGGATACCGGGGAAATTTTTAATTTTTACCTCTGAGTTTTCGCGGGACCACAAGCCGGTGAAGTTAATAAAAGAGATTTAATATAAGAAGAAGGACAATGTGACGGGGAAATCCAAAGTTTGTGTTCTGCATCTTGATCAGTGCTGTACTTACCTATTTGCTAAACAAGCTATAGATTAGAGAACCCGCCTTCTTTCCACCCACCCCCGGAATTAGTTTTTCTTTTTGACACTGGACTTTAAAAGGGTTCCTATATCACAAATAGCTTTGTGACTAATCAAGTCGAATTCCGACCCTGGTCTTGAGTATGTAAGGTCTAAGAGAGAGGGCCATGTTAAGTTTTTATGTATCATGAAGTGACAAAGTAAGCACGACTTTTCAAGCATTTTGGTTATAGATTGGCATGATTTAGAACAAAATTATGAATCTATATGTTACAACGTTAATAGAGATACTGTACTGAATGAATAGAGTATTCGTCTATTCCTCTCACTTCAACTGTAAGACGTGTGTTAACACGAAATGTTAGTATGATACCAGATCCAGCCAAAGCTCTATCGGGGCTGCTAATGTTTTATTGATTTCTGTGGCAAAGAGAGGACCAGGATCTCCATTGGCATCGGTTCCGCTACATTTAGGAACGTTGCTTAGCACGTATAGTTATGTTTTCACACTTTTATCAAATAACTACACTGTTGCTATTAAAACTTGGCACAAAGCACTGTGTTTGACAACCAAACAGCAGGAATACTGTTTGCATTCATCATCGTCTTTCTGTAACATTTTCACTAAGTACATTAGAAATCTTCTGTTTACATACCGAGCGATGGAGGTAAACATTATTCAACAATGTAAGATAAGTCGAAAAAGCATTTTTGTTGCAGTGGTGACTACGATAACATTGCTAATGAACACGAAATATCTAAAAACAACGCGCCGCCATTCATCTGCACACATTGCGTCATTCGGATGCACAGACAACCACATTTCTCAAGCTACGTAGCATCACTACAAATATAAAAACATGATGAAATTTAACAAAGGGGCCGTCCATAAAGTACGTCGCGCTCCAGAGGTGGGGGAAGGGGTGTAAGAAAGTGTAACATGGGGGGGTAATTACCAAGTTTAGTCAAGCTTTATCCATTTACCCAGTAGTCAATGTTTAAAATCCTTTCTTTATTTATTACATATGGGGAAAAAAATTGCTCCAGCATCCAACTTTTTTATCCTTCAGAGGAATGTGATCAACAACTTCCCAAAATGTCTTTGCGATGGAATATATTGTATCGCGAGGCATAAGGTCAAAATGACACATATTCATATATCTATACATGTATATTGAATTTTACTAACAAAATACCCTCATGTGCAGCTGAAAGTTAGGATTTCAGTTAACATTGAAAACTCGCATAACGCCAATCGAAAACGCCAATAGATTTCAACTTGGATCATGATGGATATACTTGTTTGTAAATATTTTTCAGGTTTGTTTAAAAGGTATAAACCTTTCAATCTATGTCTTGATGGAGATACTTGTTGAAACTTAATTAAATTGTTTTTAATTTTACAATAAAAGAAACTTGAAAAGTTTACGAAAAAATTATTTTGCGTCTCTGCCCCGAAGGAATATACGTTATGATTTTATTACCGTATACAATTTTAATTTTTATATTAAATGTGATAAATAGTTCATCCATCTACCCAGTAGCCAATGTTGAAATTACATTTTATATAACTAATATTTTAAAAATGGTAATTTCGGTCACCAGCCTCTAATAAGATGTGTGTTAAAAATGGTTTAATACCTGATATCTTCGAGGCAGCGTACTAAAAGACTTTAAAAAGTTTAATTGCCGAGTGATGAATAAAATTTCTATTGATATGGCTTTTTTTTTTTTAAATCTAAAATAAGGGCCCTGGGGCCCTTTGGGTGTAAGATGTAAAGTTCAAAACAACAGTTAGTTCAATCTAGATCATTTTGGAAATATCTGTAAATATTTGTGGTGGTCGAGAGGTAGCGCTCTCGACTGTCATACCGATGGTCACGAGTTCGAATCCACACGAAAGTGAGGATTTGTTCTCGGGGCCTGAGGAGTCCCCGAGTCACCCAGCTCCGAATGGGTACCTAACTAGACAATAGTTAGGCGGCTGGGGTAATGCGTGGAACCCCTATAGCCGTGGCCTGTGACCGCTGCATCACTTGCCAACAGATCATCTCTCATGGTCTGTGGACGCAATTATCTTCTGCATAGAAGGAGCGTCTGTATATCTAAGATAAGATAATCAAATAGTTAAAATTTTTGAAAGATTAAAAAAACATATATTAGGGAGCCTCAGCTCAAAAAGAAAAAAAAAATTTAATACCCTATTGTATTTTAATTTAGGCCATTAGGTTTGTCAAAATATATTTACACAGTATTGAAAGTTTAGAAAAAATTATTTAGCTTATGTAATGTGAGAAAACTACATTTACCTTCCCCGGTCTCAGTGAGTGATTTTTTTTTTTAATTCAACCCGCTTCCAAAGTTTTATGCTGCTAACTTCACGGGAAATTTGAAGAATTAGTCATAATTCATTGTTTATATAAGAAAAAATATTACATTTGGTCCCCTGGCTCCCACTAAGGGATAATTAAAATATATGTTTTGGCCGTTACCATCGCCTGAGTGTTTTCAACAACTTCCTAAAGTTTCATGCTTGGACATACTGGGAAATAGGAGAATTAATTATGAGTTTAATTTTGTATAGACTCTATCTCATAGAATAAAAAAACTACATTTGGCGCCAGCCCAACAGGATTGAAATTATTAAAATTCTTTTTTGCCAATTATCGTCATGTGAGAATAGACTCAACAAAGTCCCGAAATTTAATGCTTCTACCTACGCGATAATTTTGAGAATAAGTGATGAGTCAATGGGTGAGTGAGTGCTCTACCTTTTACAAGTATAGATAAATAATTATTTTTATTTTAAATCTTCAATATAAACATCAGATATATTATTTTTAATTATTTGCTTAAGCCTTAAGGCAATCTTGCTATTTGGATTAATCCAAGGTATTAGCATAATAAATGTAATTCCGTTTATAGATATATAATGTGTATATATCATATTGTACTTTTTTCTCTCAAATAAGTTCGATTTTTAAAATTTGCTTCCATTGTAATAAATCTCGTTGCTATCAGCTACGAATGAGATTCACATCTCCGTTAACAAAGTCTCTGACATCTCTCGGGAGTCCAGCCGGATAGTAACAACCAGGAGCGTCACCATGAAACTACCCAAAAGTCTAAAGGACTCAGCCTCGAAGGATTCCATAATGTCCCAGGTGGGTGTTCGTTATGGTGTACCATCATGTCTCAGGTGTGTGTTGTTGTTTTCTCCCATCATGTCTCAGGTGTGTGTTGTTATTTTATCCCAACATGTCTCAGGTGTGTGTTGGTTTTAACAATCATCATGTCTCAGGTGTGTGTTTTTTTTTCTCCCATCATGTCTCTGGTGTGTGTTAGTTTTATACAATCATCATGCCTCGAGTGTGTTGTTGTTATTTTCTCCCATCAGGTCTCAGGTGTGTGTTGATTTTATACAATCATCATGCCTCGAGTGTGTTGTTTTTTTCTCCCATCATGTCTCAGGTGTGAATTGGTTTTAGTCAAACATCATGTCTTATGACGTTGATGCCCTTAAAGCTGTTGATGAACTTCAATCCATTAAAAAAGAGCAATAACCCTTTACCCAAAAATCTTATAGTTATTTTATTTTTGTAAATTACCATGATTGCATTAAATAAATATTCAGGGAAAGATTTCGGGGATATATTTAAAAAAATACAAAGAAATCATGGACAAATTTAAAAAAAAAATATTTGCCTCATCAGCAGGCACGAGACAAAAATATTAATTCCTTAATCAAACCAGCTAAGCAAAACTCTCATTTTTTGTGTTTCGTTCACGTTTAGGCATTTTTCTATAAATAAGTGGGTTTCGGTTGAAATTTAGGCATTCGGCTGTAAACGGTTTCGCCAATAATTATCCCAGATTGTTATGTTTAACTTCAACCCATCCCCTATATTCCAGATTGTTTTGTTTAACGAAAGATTTGCCCAGGCCCTAGACAATAGCACCAGGTTTAAGCCCTCCACAGAGATGGCTACCATAAAGCTAATCCACAGCAGGAGTAAAGAGGTTCACATCGATAGCACTGATTCATTGGAGTTTACATTTAACCTCCCACAAGGTAAGTAGCTTCTATTTTAAAACCCTTCAGACGTTCAATTTTTCATTTAATTAAAATGTTCCAAGAAAAACAAAAGCACACAATTATTTTAAAATCTATTATGTTAGGCACGATGTATTGCATACATCTTTTTTTACATTAGTATTCACTTGAGATTAAACACCCGAGGAATCTGGTCCCTGTATAAAAAATATCTCGCATTTAAACTACGATTACATCATTACAAATCAGCTACATGGAGTAATCAAAAAATTTATGAATACTTAGTTGAAGAAAACAAAGGTTAACACATTGTTAATTTTTTTAATGGAGAACCATCTTTTTTTTAAAAAAAAAAAAGTTCTTAAATCTGTAATAAAAATGGTTATCTAGTTTGCCTTGCAATCTTTATAATACACAAATGTCAGCCGCAAATTTGTTTTTCAACACCAGAAACACAATCCTTACACCATAACCTGGTTAAGGATGCCATATTCAACATTCCCCTGATAGAATGCTGCCAGCGAGGAGCTTTGACCATGGACTTCTCACTGGCCGGTACGCAGGACTTCACACTTATCCTTGGAACGGACCAGTTTCTCAGGCGATATCAGCTGCGAACCACAGTCATCTCAACCAAGGTTGTCTCCCATTAATTTTATGCTGCTAAGATAAAATAAGCCCTTTATAATCATAATCTTCCGATTGATAATTTTTAATTCTAAATCTTTTCAAAATTATTGTCTTTTGAGTTCTTTCTGGTGTTAACATTTTTATAAAAATTGGATTATGTACCTTCTATATATATTTATATAGTCTAGATTATAAAACAGTATGTGCAATGTTTTTTTTTTTAATCAAGTAAAATACTATGTCAGATTTCAATATAACAAATATAACTAATCCACATAGTTAAAATTTACTGATTCTTAAAATAATACGACAATGAAGAGAGATAAGACTAAGAAACCAGGAAATGAATGTTTAAAAAAAAAAAACTATAACAAAAAATAAATAAACCGAGTTTTATAAACGTTATTTTCCCATTAGTTTAATTTGATCTTCTACATCAGTTGATGTTTGAGGGGAATGTTTGATGTTGCTGTCAGGCGTTGAGTCGGGCAGAGACGATATCTCTTATATTTTACATGGTTAAGTAAATTAACAAAATTATTCATTAATTAACTAAATCATGAAATTTAAAAACCCGTAAAAAACAATAATTATAAGTTTGTACATAATATACTCAGGGAAAAACAATCCTAAGATACAGAATTCTAGTTATTACTCGTAAAATATGTTTAAATGCGCACCGATCATGAAATAATAAATATAATAATTACGCAAAATTATCTGTCTGTTTATCTGTGATTCCGGAACGCTCTCAAAGAAGAAAGAAAGAAGAAAACGCTTCATGCAATAGTGGTGCGAAAGCGTACAAGGTGATTGTGCGGTTGACGTCATGGATATATGTGTAGAAGGAGGGAGAGTTTTGTGTGTTCGTTGTTGTGGAAAGGAAAAACGCCATTAAAGTTGTTGTTTATTACGCAAAATTATCTGTCTGTTTATCTGTTCGTTGTTGTGGAAAGGAAAAACGCCATTAAAGTTGTTGTTTATTACGCAAAATTATCGGTCTATTTATCTGTGATGCCGGAACGCTCTCTAAGTTTACTACGTCACTGCTCCGTCATGGAGGCTGATGAAGATCCCGCTCAAGGAAGCGCCGTTTGGCAAAAGAACGTAAAGCAAGGTGGTTAGCAAAGCAGTCACAAGAATCCCTTGCCCGCATACGAGAAGAGAATTCAGCATCGAAGAGAAGAAAGAAAGATCACGAGACTCCTGATCAGTCCAATTTACGAAGAAAAACACATGCAGAAGCACAAAGTGGACACATTTAAAATCAATCAAGTATTGCGTCACAAGCCCGTTTAACAGCAGACGCAACACGGCACAGACTTCGTATCAAACAAGAGTCGTCTGAGCAGACACAAGCCCGTTTGGCAGCAGCTTCAGCTTTACAGAGAGTACGAATCCAACATGAGTCACCTGAGCAGACACAAGCACGTTTGGCAGCAGACGCAACACGGCACAGACTTCGTATCCAAGAAGAGACACCTGAGCAAACGCCGAACTTCTCATATACAGCCCATCAATGATCAAAATCCACAGTATGCTCAGCTGTACGTTCTGGATGGTTCCACACAAGCAACTGATGTTCGCCAGCAACACCAAGCAAATACAGAGAGTCGCCGAGAACTCCTTGATCTACTAGATCGTTTCTTTCGTCAGAACAACAGACTAGCTCAGTCTTATCAATTGATGCATGAAGTAGAAAAAGAAGAAGCAGCAAAGGCACGAGACACTGGGCAAGCAATTCCAATTGTTTCAATGGCGCTTCGCCGTGACCGTCAGTTGGATCCAAGAAGGTACAACGAGCCAACATCGAATGAAATTGCAATGGTATTCGTCAATGCTGATGGAGAGCCGCCATTTAAGCGAGACATCCACATATATCCCAAAAATCCACAAAATTCGCAGCAGCCGTTCATAAATTTAAATATTCTCAGCCCCAACATGGACCCAATGACTTATGCCATACTGTTTCCATTTGGCGAGGCAGGATGGCATCCAAACTGGCCACTGAACCCCTGTAACGGCGCAAAACCGAGACAAAAAAGAAAATTTATCACGATGATGCAATTTAAGGCCGCATTAACAGCAATTAGTGATAAGTTCAGTCCAATTATGTCTGCTGAAAAATTGACCCAGCAATGGGTGGTTGACAGCTACCTTCAAGTCGAGGCCAATAGATTGAACTTTGCCAGACATAACCAGAAGAATTTTCGAGTTGAGCAGTATCTGGGCCTGGCCGATCACGTGCGAAAAATCGCTGAAAACGAAAACGCCGCTGCAGGTGTGTCAGTAATTTTGCCATCCAGTTTTGAAGGATCACCAATGAATATGCGTTAAAGGTGCTGCGACGCCATGTCGATATTCGCAAAATATAGAGCTCCTGATTTATTTATCACTTTCACGGCGAATCCCAGCTGGCCAGAAATTATCAAAAATTTAAGACCAGGAGAACAAACGTGTGATAGACCAGATCTGGTAGCGCGAGTTTTCAAGATCAAGCTGGACTCACTAATCGCAGACATCACGAAGCATCAAATTTTTGGGACATGTCTCGCACATGTCTATACCATCGAAATTCAAAAGAGGGGTTTACCCCACGCACATATTCTGGTGACCTTGAGAGAACAAGACAAATTCAGAACAGCAGAACGAATCGATCAGTTCATTAGTGCAGAAATACCGCCAGAATCAAGTCCATTACTTCGAGAAATCATCAAAAAGTGCATGCTGCATGGTCCATGCGGTGAGAATTATCCAAATGCACCGTGCATGAAAAACGGGAAATGCAGTAAAAACTTTCTAAAAGAATTCAACGATGTCACAATGCCCAACGTCCAAAGTTATCCAAATTACCGCCGCCGAAATAATGAGAATGTAAGTGTCAGAGGCGCAAGAATGGACAATCGGAACGTGGTTCCTTACAATCCTTTTTTGAGCCTAAAATATAACGCACACATAAATATTGAAGTGTGTACTTCATTGCAAGCCGTCAAGTACATTTACAAGTACATTTTCAAAGGATAATACTGTGCAAGTGTCGTAATTGGAGACAATGGAGTTTCTGAGATTTGACACAATGTAATAGACAATTTCATCAATTGCCGTTATGTTAGTGCACCCGAAGCAATGTGGAGGTCAAGAGAATATCCAATGCACGATAAGAGACATTCCGTCATGAGACTAAATGTCCATTTACCTGGAAATCAGACAGTCATCTTTGAGGCATGACATGAAGAAGAGGCAGCACTTGCGGCTCAAACTGGCAAGAAAAAATTTGAGCTGAACGGAACTGATGAGGATGCAAAGCAGTGGCTGTATAGTGAAATCCCATACCACTACAAGTTTGAGAAAGGAAAATGGCAGCCGCGTAAAAGAGGTGATAATAAAACTGTTGCACGAATCTACACAGTAGGAATTAAAGATGGCGAAAGATTCTTCTTGAGAATGCTTTTGTTACATGTGCGTGGAGCAACTAATTTTGAGGATTTAAGGACTTACAACGGTGTGATTTATGAGACATTCAAGGCTGCGGCTATTGCAAGAGGATTGTTAGAGACTGACGATGAATGGGAAAATTGTCTTATTGACGGCGTAACTTACTTGATGCCGAAGTAACTACGCGAACTTTTCGCTTACATCTGCGCTTTCTGTCTGCCTGCAAATCCATTGAAATTATGGTTAGATCATAAAACAGGCATGATGCTCGACTATTTACGTCAAGATTCAGAAGATGTTGCGATGAATAAAGCATTGCATCACTTGAACTCGGTGCTGAAACAACACGGAATTTCGTGCTCATCAATCGGCTTGCCATCGCCCACAGGAAGATGCCCAGATGATGACGAAGTTTTGTTCGATCCAGTAGATGAAGCACGTGAAGCACAAGAGCTTATCGCAAAGCTCAACGACGCTAAAGGGACAGCTTTCAATTGAAATTACTGCGGCTATAGAAATCAATAATCCAGAAACAAACTGTTTCTTTATCGACGGACCAGGTGGCTCGGGAAAGACATTTTTGTATACATCTCTGTTGTCTTTTATCAGAGGTGAAAACAAATCAGTACTGCCTTTCGCCACAACAGGAATTGCTGCGACTCTTCTAAAAGGCGGCAGGACATGCCACAGTGGCTTCAAATTGCCAATTCCATTGCTCGACACTTCTGTTTCGTCCAGAGGTTAAAGTTCTAAGAGATGCTTCACTAATTTTAATCGACGAAATCACAATGATGCCAAAACACGGCTTACACTGTATTGACAAGCTTCTTAAGGAAATAATAAAAAAGGATGACATACCATTTGGGGGAAAAGTTATTGTGGTAGGCGGAGACTT
Source organism: Radix auricularia (assembly GCA_002072015.1). Classification (NCBI taxonomy): domain Eukaryota; kingdom Metazoa; phylum Mollusca; class Gastropoda; family Lymnaeidae; genus Radix; species Radix auricularia. The sequence goes on from MUZC01001452.1 coordinate 45,504, forward strand.
TCGGCAAACGCTTCCAGTTGTGCCAAGAGGAAACAGAACAGAAATTATGGAGTGTTGCATCAAGGCAAGTCCACTTTGGTCAAAATTCAAGCAGCTAGCGCTTACCACAAATATGAGAAGTGAGGGACAGAACGATCACAACCAATGGCTATTGCAAGTTGGAGCTGGCAGTCTGCCATTAATACGTGGAATAGTCGACAATGAGATTATTGAAATTCCCAAGGAAATGGTCACAGCTCAAGACTTGATATCGGAAATATTTCCAACTGTGCAAGAAATGTCCGTTGAAGAACTGTCAAAACGTGTGATCGTCGCGCCAACAAATTCTCAAACATTGGAAATGAATAGAAAAATTATTGACATGATGACCGGGGATCCAATGATTTACTACAGTGCCGATTCAATTATTAGTGAAGATCCCAGTGACAACCAAAACTACCCTATAGAATTTCTAAATGATCTGACACCGTCTGGAATGCCGCCTCACGTACTAATGTTGAAAAAGGGTACGATTATCATGCTGCTGAGAAATTTGAATCCTAAAAAATGAATGTGTAATGGAACAAGACTAATCGTGGAGCAGCTCTCAAGAAACTTGATCAAGACCAGGATTATTTCGGAATCTTACAAAGGCGAGATGGTTCTAATTCCCCGAATCGATTTAGCACCATCAGACACAACATTGCCATTTACTCTAAAACGTCGTCAATTTCCCATTATTCCAGCATATGCCATCACGATAAACAAGTCGCAAGGACAGTCGTACGATCATGTAGGAGTGAATCTGATGACTGAAGTATTTTCACATGGAATGCTGTTTGTAGCGTTGTCGAGATTAAGAAATGCAGCAAATGTCAAAATAAAGATAGAATATGGTCATTTGTTAGGAGACGATCGCGTGTTCACAAAGAACATTGTATATAAAGAAGTCCTTTAGGCCAATCAGCAGTGCAAATTTTCAGTTTAAATATTTTCATAATTCTAATAAATCATTTTCAATTATTTAGTAACAAAAAAATTAATTACAGTGAAAATTTGATTAAGGGGCGCCTTGGCGCCTTAGAACAACCTAGTTGTAAATATAATGCACACCTTATTGAGCGACAGGAAAGGTTGTTGTACATAATACAAAACACTACATTTTATCTCAAAAAGAACATAATATTTAGTGATAAATAAAATAATTTAATAATTTCATTAAATTACGTTCGATCGATCTGAAATTTGTATACATTATTTTTATCATCGGCACGAGTCTGCTTGCAACATTTCAGCTCGCTATCTAAGAGAACATGGGTTAAAAATCGATCCAAAGTTTTTTCAACAAACAAGCACGCATGCACGGTCGCACGCACGGGCTCAGACAAGTTAATATAAAGGATTTAAAAATGGAACAATTCTGTTCATTTAAAAAATTGTCTTAAGGATCTTATAAAATATCTCTGCGAATTTACTATCCCTTGATTTCCAAGAAACCTGCAAATAGAATGTTTATTTCAAATCCTGTCAGTTCATTGTTTAGTAGTACCTTTCTTAAAGCTTGTATTATTTCATAAATGCCTTATTATTAATTAAATGTATTCAGCACGTTATGAAATCAATATCATTTTACATGAGTCAAACTTGCGCTAACCGATTGAACTATTTTGATTAAATTATCGAATTTGATCAATTTCTATCGACTGATCAATATTGATGGTTTTTCTGAGCACACGTTTACCTGGTAATCACTTCATTTCTAATCAAACGAATGACCTTAGGGTTTAGACGTCTTCAAGAAAAGGCCCAATAATGCTGACGTCATTTTGGCCGGAGACAGACTCACAGTGTCCATTTATCGCGTCACCAAACTTGGAGGCATGTTGTTTGCAAAGGTCACATATACAGGTCAAGCAGGTGAGTTTGTACAAAAATAAATCACATATAAATATTAATCATATGACATTGTACACAAAAGGTCAGATATACAGGTCAGGTAGGTAAGAAAATGTAAACGAAAGGTTAAATACAGATCAAGCAGGGGAGCATGTACACGAAAGGTCACATATGCAGGTCAGACGGCTGAGAATATACACGATCAAGCATTTGACCAAACACCTTCGGTTTGCTGATAGATTTATCAGTTGATGCTTTTTGCAACATTAGTGCAGTATGGAAAACACCTGTTAATAATATAATTGTTTAGAATGAGTTAACATTATGTTAAATTGCAGTGACCTTGACGGGTTTTACAACCACACGTTTGAGACTTAAATTTTAATTATTTTTGGAAACTTTTCCCCAACATTTTATGGGCACGACCCCCTTGTTTTAGACTAATATGTAGTGGATCATAACCTATAAATAAAGTTTTCACTCTCAATATCTCTATGTATATCTCTATAAATATCTCTCCGTATGTCTGTCGATGTACATTTCTCTTTAAGTCTCTTTATTTCTCTCTATATATCTTTCTATATGTCTCACGATACTTGTCTTTATATATATATATATA
>MUZC01001452.1:48002-65503 GCA_002072015.1 Radix auricularia
AAATAACCTGTTTTATAAGGACAATGATATAAAAAACAACAACATTGTTTTTAACTATTTAACAATAACAAAATTTAAATTCATTGACATTATATTGAACTACTTATTTTTAAATATATCCCCGAAACAAAAGTACGGGTTTTAAATTTAATTAAATTGAATACTTAGGTTATGGGCATTTTTAAAAATGCAATAAAAGGGCACAAAATATGAAGGAAAACGAAATAGTGAAAAAAGAGATTATGAGGTCTTAGAAAAAATCATAGCTTTCGAACCACTTGGGATAAAAAGATGATCTTTATGTTTTTACTAATCATCAAACAATTTCTATAAAGCTGTATTACTTTTATATTTATAAAATTAATTTGTAATTTTCATTCAAGTGCCTCATTTTAATACGTAATTTAACTTGTTTTCAGTGCTAACTGTTTTAAAAATAACTTAATGTAAATACCAATTGACTGTTTTTATTACTTTCCTTGAAATTTTCAGTTTAATGACGTCATTCATCTTTATTTTTAGCTTAACAAAATTATCGATTAATTAATCGATAATTTTTCAAAAGATAACGATTAAATTAAATTTAATCGATAAGAGCCCTAATATATATATATATATGTGTGTGTGTGTGTGTGTGTGTGTGTGTGTGTATCACTGTCTCTATCTATCTCTATAGATCGCTCTGTATATATCTCTGTATATCTTTCTCTCTGTATTTGTACACTCAGTAAATTCCAGTGGTCTACGTCGACTTATTCAGAGTGTTTCATCTCCCCTTATGACGATGGCATCTTTTTCTGCCGTGTATTACAACAAACAATCCCAAATCTGGACAACTCATAATAAGATGCGGGTATGTAGAGATTAAGCTACTATTACAGTAATTTTAACCTGAGATTATAACTAGTAGCAACTTTGTTTCTTATATTACGTCACGATACCAATTTCTTGATATTATTCTTGCACACTTCTTTTCGGAATATTTTATGTATTACTTTATTTGTTTTTTAGTATTCCATATTTTAAGATGTCACCCTCCCCCCCCCCCACACTCACACACAAATTTACACATTTTTGTTTACAGATCACCAATGTCAGTGCTGGCAGCCAAGTGAGTTTTACCTCAAACTTTCTTGGGGCATTCTCGGTCAGCAAGTTCTTGATCCCCCCTAACATGATCAACTTCAACGAGCTGTTCCTGGACTTCTCGGATAAGCTGGAGAGCACTCCACATGTCCTCGCCCTGGACTGTGTCCTCATATTTCTAACAGTACTCGCGGTGATCTTCCTTAGGAGACTAGACAGGAAAGACTGTCGTGATGTAAGTTGTGGAAGTTAAGTCATAACAGGATGTTTCTGAAATTTATAATCATATTCTTATTTTCATTTTTTAAATATTGTTTTATGCTTTAGGTATTTGTTTATTTCGATCGATGGTGACGATAGAAGGAACTAAGAAATAGAGAAATTGTGTTATTTTCCATTTTGTTTGTATTTGTATATCTCTTAGATTTACTTGTTGTTCTTTGTAAATAAAACGTGATATTATATATCTGACACAAAGTAAATTGTTTTCATTATATCATTGGAGTGTAATTCGCTGCAAGCAACACTTGTCCTAATTTGATAATTTTTATTTTAAAAAATTTTCTAACTGCTAAAAAAGCCTTTCAATTTACTCCACTTAAAATTTTCCCAATAAATTATATCATATAGCTCACATTTTCACCTTTCCAGTGTATTCCTTACAATGTTATTTTATATCTTGTTTGGTGGTTAAATTCTTCTTTTCTAAACAAGTTTTTAATTTCGTGACAAGTGATGAGTTTATAAATATTGACTGCATATGTTTTATCATGTTATCATTCGGAGAAACATTTTTCAAAGAAATGTGGATTTTGTTGGATATTTAACCACATTTATAATGGTCATCATGCACATCCGATTTTGGGGCATTTGAAGAAAATATTAAATACTTCTCACCTTTAGTTTTCAAAAGAAATTTAAACTTTTTTTTTTTTTAATTTCTTAAAGATTTTTGAATGAATAATATTTTATTTTATAATTCCACCATGTCACGTGATAGCGATTGTGATTTTTAAATAGCGTTACCTTAAATGGCGTCACCATCAATTATTTGTAGTACCTATTCAATTTTGCTTTGTTTTATTTAAATTCATATAAAATAGTACATGATGTTTTTATTCAGTAAGGTACTTTCAGTTCATTTCTTATTTTGTTGGGGTTTTTTTATTATTGAATTTTTTTAAAAAATTTTCTTTCTTGCTACTCTCCTCTCAGTGGACCTATCTCCCCTTGATTGGAAACAGGAAAAACGACTCTTGGCATTACGCCATCTCTGTGACAACATCAGCAGGATCTAACCATCGATTGGATGCTGTGCCTTGCTTCCGTTTGATTGGTCAGTACGGTCAAACAAGGGCAATGGCACTGCTAGATGGAACTCGTGAGGTGAGCTCCATGCTACAATTAAATAATCAATTTGTTTAAGTGGAAAACATAGGAATCTTTAGGGGTTTGGGGGACCGAGTTGCTTAACCTATTTGGGGAGCCCCATGTACATGGCGGTGACCTAATATTTTATGGAAAAAAAGATTTCGGACACAAATGTTAGGGCCCCCCACAAGTGGGGGCCGAGGATTTTCGAATTTGGACCCTCTCCAATATCTACGCCACTGATTAGTTGTTTTTTTTTATAGTTCAGAATTCAGACTCAGCACACTAACCGTCCTGGGACGATGAATAAGTTAGTAGTAAGGATTAATTTTAGTTTTGAGGTTAAGACCTTCAAAAGATGCGTGGAAAGAATAATGTTCATTTTTAAGAACTTTTCTCTTATAAGTGAAAAATAAACTTTTAAAAATACGTTTACACAAAGAGAAACCTCGTGATTACAATAATTGACGTCAGTGCTGTATTACAATGTTTTCATAAACATTCCCACTTGATCACATTACAGAATTTTAAGAGAAGCAGTACAAACAATTACTAGCAGCCATCTTGGTCCAGTCTTTGAGCTCAGGCTCTGGTTGAACATTACGCAAGGCCAGCGCGTCCAGGATACTGAAGAAGAGTCTCAGACCAATGCTGGCGTCAGCTGGTGTGCACGAGTCATAAAAGGATGCACACATTTCTTTAAAAGACGCTCAGAAAAACCCAGATGTATTTGGAAAGTGGATTATATTGCTGTTAAGGATTTATCGACTGGGGAGAGGTTATTATTTATGTATTTATTTTTTGTTAATTTTTTTTAAAACGCTTTTTTTTTCGGGGACTGTGTTGGCTTGTCTTTTTTTTAAATGGTATCATCTATCTATATACATATATATTTAAACTAGGAGTTGTAGGGCGCCTACGCCCCCACTCTTTTTTGCTCACAAACTTAATAATATGTTCTTGATTGCTAAATACGAATTATTAAACTTTATAAATTTAAACAATCAATTTATTATTTTATATCATCAATTTCTCTTTTTACATCATTCCCTTTTTCTAAATTATTATATAAGCTAAAACAATGACGTCTTAAAATATTTTTTACGGCGAGAAACACCACACTCTGCTATGGACTGTTGTACTAAGTTACTCAGCGTTACGGAGAAAGTGATTGAGTGACTTGGGCTTTTATATTGTTTATATATGTACTTCACGAATAACAATGTCCTGCATGCTTCAACATTGATACGGACGTTGTATTTTTATGTAAGATATGGATTGTACGGCACCACGAAGCTGTTGTCCATTAGAGCTCCCGCACCACAATTTGATTGCCATGACGTTGTCGATATAATGGGTAGTCACTTGCATTTGGAATCGCCTGCTCATTGAATTCCCTTGGAAACTGCTTTCAGCAATGCCCATCCTTCATGCAGGGTGAATTCTGATGACATTCACAATATGGACTCTACATGTCGAACTTGAGCACAATATCTCACAGTTCTTGATACTCCTCTAATGGAATCTCGGCACATATAAATTGTTTGATCCTCTCTGCAGATGTGAACTTAAAATCTTCTTTCAATGTCACCAAGACGTGCGCATGGGGGAGCCCTCCCTTCTGAAACTCAATGTTGAAGACAAAGGCCTTTTTTCATTAAACATTCCCGCAGCAGCAATGATGTCCTTATTGAGTGAGTCAAGTTTTAGCCTAAACACACGCGCCACCAATTAAGCTCGGTCTGAGGTCTGTTCCTGGGGTCTTAAGTTGTTGGTGATCTCAGGCAAACTTGGATTTGCCGTAAGCGACAAAGAGATCAGGGGCACCGAGTGAGGCAAATACAATCATTGCATTGCAGCATATCTTTTGCATGTTTCGTTGAGATCATTCGATGCATGACGGAAGTATAACCGATACACCCGATACAATATTACGATTCTCAGCCATGTTAGCCATTTGATCGGCGAGACCCTGATATTTTCCGCTATTAAACTTTTTGATTCTGGCGAATGTAGTTCAGATTGTTGGCTTCCACCTGCAGATAGGAATACACCAGCAACTGCTGCGTAAGCTTTGTGGCACTCATGATAGGATTGAATTTATCTCGGATGGCTGTCATGGCGGCTTTGAACTGAAGTGTGCTGATCTTGTTAATGATGCAATTCTTATTTACACCTGGATAGGCTTCGTGCTTCCAATTCGACTGCCATCCAGCTTCACCACACGGAAATTATAATGCGTGGGTCATCGGATCCATGTTGGGACTTAAACTACTCAAGATCATGAACTGCTTATTGGAATCCTTTGAATTTATTGGATAGACCTGGATGTCGCGTTTTAAAGGCGGCTCGCCGTCGTCGTTAACAAACACTATAGCAATTTCGTTTGAGGTGGGTGAGTTGTATCAACGAGGGTCTGATCGCCAATCACTTCTGAAAATCATCTTGATCTTTGGCAATTCATCACCTGCCTCAGTGGTGTTTGCAGATCCTCGTGCTTCGACATCTCTAATAAATTGTGAAGTCTGAGCCAAACGATTGTGTTCACGAAAAAGTGATCGATTTGATTCATTAATTTACGCTTGCAGTTCTCATTAGCGTAGTGTCCTTCTCTTACGTATGTAGCATGGGTACTATCCACAAGATAGAGCTGGGCAAATTGCGGTGCTTGGGCATTGACTGGCAGTAGATGTGGCATACGGTTGTGCATTTGTCAGTGAATCTGGTATATGTAAGGGCCTTTGCCTGGTAAGTCCATGATATTAGAACCCAATGATACAAACGAAATTGTGCTGTTATACGATCGGATATTGTCACGACAATGTTTGAAACTGGGATGATTAGGCTCTGATAAAAGTTGTCTAAGGAACTCAGGATACTCAAAGACGTCTCCATCGATGTCTTGCAGCTTAGGTAGCATCACCATTCCATTGCGACACCATGACGTCCGTCTCATGGACTCTCACCCTAAAAATGCTTCGCCCCACAATACTGACAATTTAGAGATTGCCCACCAAACTGTTCACAATCGTGTTGAACAATGTTGTTTAAGTTAAAGTCAATTGCTTATCAACGAAGAGCTTCATTCAGAGGCTCTAAATGTTGTTGAGAGGCAGTGTTGGCCGCTTGATAGGCATGAAGCTGAGCTGAAGACATGTGTGAAACACGTTGATGTTGAGATGGGCTTGTAACGGAGCAGGGACCAGGCTTCTCGGGTGTTTCTTTTGTGACTAATTATTTGTTTTACGCGTTTGCTTTGCATGTCATCTAGCTTGACGTTCCTTAGCGATACGTTGTTTTCTGATGACATTGTCTTCATCAACCTCCATCATAACTTTGTTCAAAAAATGGCATCATAATTATACTTATCAATGATACATTTCTCAAAAAACTTCTCACAAATTGATTACTGTTCGCCCCCAACAACAACGATAAAATAAAACTACAAATGATAAACAAATGATTAATACCCACTTGAACACTGCAAAATCTACCACCCAATCGATCCGATGCTTTGAGAATAACTTAATTAATCTAATATAATGTACACAACGTATTTTATCATTAAGATTTATAATTTATAAAAAAAAAATATTGTGTACTTCAACACAAATGCGGCTGTTATAGGTTCGTGCGTTCTTTCGTTAATTAACAGTCTGTGCTAAAACAATGAAGTCATATAACACAATTTTGACGGCGTAAATTTAATTTATATTTATTTTGCGCACCACACGCTTCACGCTTTGTATTAAAATATAATGACGTCATAGTGTTACACATCCAGTGAGTGAGTGACTTGGGCTATTGTATTTTAATAGCAACAAAGCCCATCCAATCAAGTTCCACCGCCTTTTCGGTGACATGTTGTACCTCCCCTTCAAACAGCCGTTTCGACTGGCCATAACTGTGCTTCACGTCGAAAAAACTATTCATTATAGCTATAATATATAACCCATAAAAACAAAGTTTCTGACTATAAACTCCAACGTATACCGCTAAATTTTAAATATTGTTTGTTTTATTTGTTATGAATTTGTTTATAAACTTATTTATAATAATTCAATTTGATATTTTAAAATTCCTTACTACACATATATCCTAATACTTTTCGGATCTGCTATAAGTATTTGACTAATCCAGATAATGTCGATAGATCTCGATTTCTGATTCAGGGGCATGCCGGATATCCGGCTGTCCCTTAGTTTATTATGACAACAGGAATATTATTTAATAATATTTTTGTTTATAATTATCTCTCTGATAGAAATATTTGACTTAGGTCATCGCTTTCCGCGTAAAATTTCCACACTAATTACCGAAATATAATTCGAATTTTAATTAATAATGAAATATGTATCACAAAGGCATTTAACAAATTTCACAACTTCATTTACACGCTAAAAAAACAACAACCCATCCTTCGTGTGACAACTGTTATTGAAAATTTTTTTGCATATCTATCAAATAAAGAAAGAACCCGTAAAAAAAAAATCCACAGCTCAATTTAATATGGATACACGAAAATGTGTGCACCGTAGTTTGGCAATAAATCTTTTTTGAAAGCGCACAGCTCAAAATAAAGTCTTGGAAAAACATACTTCAAAAAATGAACTTGTTTTTGAACGTCCGCGTAAACTTACTCAAAGTGAGATTATTATGTTTTTCTGATTGTCTATGGGAGTTTTTAGGAGTTTGAGGGTCCAATCGCTATCGATGACCGTATAGAAATAAGCCTTTTATTTTATAGGAGGATATGAAAGTATGTCTGTGTATAGGCTTGTCCAATATAGCTTACTAAACTAAACACATATTCTTTGGACCTGAGATCTAATCTCTTAAGGCCTTGGCTATTACTTGGGCAATCCGCTCCATCTGTTGGGCTGTGCCATACAACATTGTCTGAACGTAGGACTCCCCGGCCCCCCTAACCTCCCCGGCTATGTCAAGCGCGGGACATGACGTCAACAAGTGTGTGATCGTCTCAGAGGCTTGGCTGCAATGGCGGCAGTTAAGGTCCCTGTTGTGATCTAGCCTGCTAAAAAATGATTTGGCTGGGCAATGTTCGGTGTGCATTTGGGTCACCAAACTTTGTTCCCTTCGTTTTACGTCCTCAAAGATGGCATCGACTAGGGGGGTGCTACGTTTCTCAGACAGCAGGACTTCGAGCGCCGATCTCGAGTCACAAAACAAGACCGTGTCAAAACCTACTAGTTCCGACCCTTGCAGTGTCAGGTGCACACTTTCCAGGGCCCTGTGAATAGCTTTAAGCTCCGCATCGTAGTTCGATGCTGTAGTCCCACAGGGTCCTTAAAGTTCCTCTTTTGGTGGACTTCCTAATGGGTATTGGATGAGCGCACTCCCACAGTTCTTTCTCTCCGGCTGGCAGATCCATCCGTGAACACTAAATCATTTATTCGATCGTAATGAAAAATTTAGAGACTGTTGAGTACGCTCCCGAGATGGTAACTGGCAACTTTTGTTCTCAATTTAACAATCATGGTGCACGAAGGCCAATAATGTCACATTTTGTCTTTATGAGCTGAATAAAATTTATTTAAGCGCTAGCTACGGGGTAAAGTGATGAATCTTAACCAAACCTTGTTTACAAAAAGTTGATAGCCAATGTTAAAATACTCTAGGACACTTATAGCCTAATTGCTTCTCTTTCAAGGCACGTGGTCCAAAATAGTTTTTTTTCTTAAACCTTTAAGATTTCATTCCCCAATTCAATTATTAAACATCTTGACAAATAATGAAAAATGTATCGATTATAATCCATATTGAAATGAACGTTTGTTTTGAACTTCATGTCTTGCCATGAAAATGAACCGAGGCCCTTAATATCTTCTTCTTTTTGCTTATATTAGTTATTTAAAAAATAGTTTAGCGTTAGCTACTGGGTAAATGAATGGAACTTTACCAAACTTTGTATACAAAAACTTAGTAGCCCATATTAAAATACTTAAGATATTTTACCCCTTCACTGTTAACAATTTTTAGAAATACATCCACGATAACACTGAATTGATTCAACAGGTTTTTTGAAATTCATATCTTGCACCGAATGTGCCCAGTGGCCCTCAATGTATTTTCCCTATATTAGGTATAAAAAAATAGTTTAAGCGTTAGATAATCAGAAAATATAATGGACCAAACTTAGTATATAAAAACATAAGAGCCTATATTAAATTACTATAAGGCACTGAATTTCATAATGTTCATTCTCTCGGAGCTGAGGGCCCCAAATGTCTTTTTCCCTGAACGTTAATAATTGCATTCCCCATTCAATTTTACATGTTATTTAAAAATATAGCATGGGTCCTATGGCCAAAAAAAAAAAGAATTCAATTATCAGTTATTTTCGGCCCGGAGCCCTTAATATCGTTTATTTCTTTTGTAAGCTTTTTAATTATTATTTTATTTATCCTTTTGTTATGAAACTAAAAATATTTTGTTTGCACACTTCCACAAAGGTTTCTGACATAATTGTTTTTAAATCATACCACTCATTGGTTTCTTAAATTTTTTTCATCTTTACTTAGATCGTTGCAACACTCGACGGGTCTCCTAGTAAACAATAAAACTGATTTTCACAAACTGCAAGTTTTGAAATAACAACATGGAATGGAATTTTTAAATACCTTTTGATTTTTTTAAACTTTAACATTTATTAATCACTTAATAATAGTGAATGAGGGCATGATTAAGATCACTTGTGGAATAATATGTGTGGCAGAGACATTAAACTTAATTTAAGCTTTTACATACGATCTAAGAATAAAAATTTCCTTGAACTCTCTGTGAATAAAAATCTCAAACCCTAAGAAATTCGAATGTCTTTCAGATACACCTTCGTAATAAAAGACTGGCTGTCCGAGACTCAGGGAGATGGTAGAACGTTTCGTCACGTGCCCGTCCTTGACCCTAGTATAGCGGAAGGGGCGGCGCTATTTAGTTTGATCTCCAGAAGGAAGCTGTTTGACGACCACCTGTGGCTGTCAGTGGCCAAAAGGCCGACCTACAGTATCTTCACCAGGGTCCAGCGCTTCATGTGTGCCGTGTCCATTCTGTTCCTGACGATGGTCACCAACGCCATGTGGTACCAGGCTGACGTGGCATCGGAAGAGAGTGTTGATGTTGGGATAGACTTAGGGCCTATTCAAATCCCTTTTAGGTAATATTTGGCGCAACCTCTAATGGGACGATTGTAATTCCGTAGAGTTAGTAACTTGCAAATTTATTTAAAAGTTAAAATATAATAGCACATGAGATTCCTTTAATTATGATTGTTGGCATAATGCAGGTTAAAATATAATTAGCAGAGTATATCCTCCGAAGAAGTTAAGTATACCCTTAGTTTAAAGCCCTTGTATTTTATATGCAAGTGACTTTAAGGTCATCCTTTCAAAATGCTAATTGGAATTCATTTAAAATTAATTATTAGCTTGATTCAGTTGGTAATTATTATACTTTATAAAATTGGTGTGAGACTATGACTGCAATTATGCAGGTAGAAATGTGTACACATATTATTTACCTCTTTTTGTTCATATTTATTAACCTGCGTTGTTTTCCTGTGTCTTTTTAATCTTTACCTGACCCAGTTCGATATTTTCATTTAAGATAAATTACTTATTTGTTCAATTTTATTTTTATTTAAGGACACTTCAAGTCGGCGTATTCTCTTCGCTCATTGTAATGATTCCGTCTGTCGTGATGACCTACTTTTTTAGAGGACGTCGACAGCGGCCAATCAAGTGTTGCCAAGTGACACCGGACACGCCCACCACTGACCTCTGTAGCAATGCCTTTGATAGGAATTCTGACGTTTCTGAGTTCGTTAAAGTATTTTTGTGTAGCTCGGTCCTCCAGCTATTTTTACCAGCGAGGATCCACGGGGCGGGTGATGTGGTTACAGACAGGGATCCGCCTCAACAGTTGTGTCAGAAAGATTTTTCGTATGTTTTAGAGGAGTATTGCAAAGTGAATACAAGCGTTGACAAGTCTAAAAGTGAATGTGTTAAGAACCCGGAAAGTGCCATAGAAAATAAAATTTCATCAGAGCATCAAAGCATACGTGATTATTCTTCGCCGACATATCAGGTTAACAGTGACATGGAGCTTGTAGATACTGGAGTCAGGTCTTTTTTAGAGGAGAAATTTTACACTGCCGAAAACGGAAGCGATCTCTTGCAAATGAAACGTGAAAATTCTCAGTTTGATATTGAAAAATTGGTAAAAATCCCAGATAACATTGAAGATATAACAGAATTAAACTTCAATATATTCACACATCCACCAATTTCGGAAGCGCCGTCCAAAGAGTCGTCTTTCTTTCATAGCTCACGAACCAAAAGTCCACAAGAAAACCCCGTTCTCCCAGATTGTCGTCATTCAATAAAGACGCCTTATCAAAACAGTTACGCCCCAGCTGTTGAGGAAGTAACCATTGATGACGGAAATCTTCCTAAGCCCTGCCACTACTGCCCCTCTCCGTACCGTCATGCCAAGACGTTTTCTGATTCTGCTCAGAGATATGAGGTCCATCGCCACGTGGAGTACGTGGAGGCAAAACGACACGGGGTGGGAATTAAAGGGCTGGCGTCCGACTGACGATGTTTACTGCCGTGGTGGTCAGTTTTTATGGGCTACGCTCTGGTTGTGCTGTCCATCGTCACGTCTGCATCCATTACCTTCTTCTACAGCCTGGAGTGGGGAGAGGAAACAACGCTCAAATGGATGGCGTCCATTGTTTTCGCCACCACTTCCGGGACATTCTTATTGGAGCCCATAAAGGTGATGTTTCATAAGAACGATGATGCCAGTCAATGATTTAAATTATTTTGATAGTATAACTATTGTAAATATATTAAAAATCAATTTTTTTTTTGTAGAACATGGTTAGTAATCTTTCTGGTTATAAATGTGTGTGGTAAACACGGTAGAAATATCCCCTCCCTAACCCCCTAACCCCCCGAAAAAAAACACACAAAAAAAAAAAAGAATAAACAAACAAAAATAAAAAAATAAAACACACAAAAAGACGAATAATTCATAAAAGTCAGGAACGAACACGAGTATGTTGATATCGTTTCCTTATTCCTTACTACGATCCTTTTCTTTTAAATCAAAGACAGTTCCAAATACGTGAACGATTTTGTTAGCGATTTTACGGTTACGCGTGTCTTGCCTTCCAATCATTGAATTCGAATAGTTGTAATAAGATATTTTTATGAAGAAATAAATCGGAACGCTTTCATACAGGTCTTAGCTTTTCTCGAAAAGCGTCCCAGTTGGAATCGGCTAAACTTTATTTTTGCAACACCACACATTTTCTTTTGATCTAGCCTTAAGTGTGGGATTAGGCAGGCTATCCTCAAAAATCGTTCACTTCTGTCGTATTTGAAAAATTAATGCTTTATTTTCTCTTCAATGTTTGCTTTATAAAGATTCTGATACTAACCCTGGCACTGTCGTGTTTGTTCCGAGACCACGCTTATGAAGAGTTGTCGAACATGGCCCCAGTTAATCAGTTCTATAGCAAAAATACAGTGGCTACATTTGACGGCAGTAAGTACATTGTAGTGGTTAGATTTATAAAACTAATTATCGTTTTTTTTGGGTCTTATTATAGATCGAAATACAAATCTATTTAAGAGACTTGACCGGAAATTATAATCTATCATTCTAGATCCTTTACCAAATATGTAATTTGTGATATATACAAAGGGCGTGGGAGGATTAAGACTGCACTGGGCCCCTGGCTGCAATTAAATGGGGCCCTATACAGCCAGCGTCCTTTTAAATAAAATGATTGCTAACAGCTAATATAAGATTGTATCTAAATATTAATTATGAAAAAAAAACGAACACGAAGAATTAACTGTTTGAAGTGTTCGCCGGTACGTTAAAATTAAGTGTTTAAAGAAAAATATATTCAACCTCTGGAAATCGAACCCGATATCGAAGTTCAAAATAGTTCTAAGTGGTCTGGGTGGGTAATAAAAAGGGCTAACATACATATTCTGTAAGGCTTAAGATAACTCCCTTCAAGGATCGGTAATCTGCTTAGTGGCAAGAAGTCACAAGGAGTGCTATTGATTAAAGGGATATGCTGCAAAGCCTCCCCTTCATGATCAAGTCTGATAATTTATGAGGTTATAGTACAGTGTTCTGTCCTAATATCACTCAATAGGCTTAGTGTTGCCTAATCGAGTTTCCACGACTGGGCTTCTATAAAGAACTTGACGAGTTGGATTCAATTACAACATTCTGCATCTCTCAAATAAGTCTTGTACTGAAATATCTTAAGTCTAGTATAGATAACTAGGGTTGTTGTTTTTTTTTGGTCAAATGCCCAAATAACTTATCCTTGTTTCATGAATACGAAATATGAAACTTCATGAAATGTATACAAAATATGTTCTTATATTATAAATGTTGATTTTGGCACTTCATCACCTGCCTCAGCGGCGTGTGCAGCTTCTCGCGCTTCGACTTCTCTAATCTAAAGTACACAAAATGGTGTCTATGTTGTATACATCAACACACATGCTGACGACACAGGTGCGTGTGTTGTTCCTGTAATTGGCGTTCTATTTTATTTATAAATCATTTTGCGCACCGATGCACACCAAACAATGACGTCATATTAAATATTTTTACAGCGCTAATCACCACACGATTTTTCAACTGCTATAGACTGTTGTACATCGTTCCTCAGCGTTCCACATCCATCCAGTGACTTTGACTATTATATTATTTATGATCAATGAAATCGACATAACTTTTAGTGTGGATTTTTTTCGTTTTTTCCCCAAAACTTAGTTGCTTTGAAATCCAAATGGTCAATGATTTTCATTGACTCTTGGCTTTCACCGCAGCTAAGTTTTTATTTTTTATTTTTTATATTCGTTTTATTTGTGTATTGTATGTCTGTTGAAAAAGGCTGTTTTCCGAAACGTTCGCTATTTTGTTACGTCCTGTCAGGCTAACCCTTACCTTGTTTACGTCTTTTCCATTTACTTTTTCCTAATTATTCTGTTATTGTTTGTAAACTTGTAGACTGTGACCTAGCTATAAAACAAGAGGAGCCGAAGTCAACTGAAGAATTCAACTCAGAATTGGCAAAGCAAAGAACTAATCTCAAGGTTAGTTTCTAGCGGGCTGAAATTCGGAAATTGGGTTTTAAGATGTATAACATTATTTAAAACTTGTTTGCTTTACTGAGGTGGTAATGGTAAGCTTTGGGGCGTATACTGAAATAAAGACACTTCATGGGGTAAGAATGAGAACTGAGAAGGCGGAGTTTTTTGTTGGTTTTTTTGGTGTGTTTTGTGTGTGTGTGTGTTGTTGTTGTTTTTTAGTGTTGGTCGAAATTTTCAAATAATTAAGAGTTTGTTGGGCAAAGGAAACGAAAAAAAAACGTTGAACTTCCGACATGGGCACTAAGTCAAACTTCGCATGGCACTACTATTTCATTTTTTTGTCAATTGGTAAGGGCCGTTCACATATTAATAACGTAAAAATGTCACTTTTTTACCCTACCCTCCCCTCATATGTTATTATGTAACACTAGTGTGAACTCTCTAATATGAAAAAAATGACAAATTTGCATTTACCCCCTCTTCCTTCTGCGTTATATAATATGTGAACGGCCCCCTTAGTTAAACATGCCTAATACATTGATAGATAACAGTTACTGGATTATTTTTTAAATTTTGATTTTAAAATAAAATACATAGCGAATTTGTTTTTAGTTTTACCTTTTAAATTAAATAATATATTTTTTTTTACTAATTTTGACGGTGTGGGGTTAAGATTCAAATATTATTATTTTTGTGTTTAAGGAAATCAAGTAAATGATTAAGATAAATAAATAAAGGAAAAGTAATATGGTTTAACATGAGATGTATATTTTTCATCTGAGTAATCTATCTCCGTTTAATTGTTTCAACGTTGTGAGAAATAATTATTATAACATTTTACTTTGACCTTGAATTTTCTAAACCATCTGCTTTCAATTGAACCGTCATATTGAATTGTATGTAATCAATGCCTGTTACCATTCCCTGCCATCGTTGTACCTACCTGCTGTAACCGGATGACCGCTTCTGACGCCATATTAATGTCACAGGCATTTCTCAATTTCTCGTGATTGACCCATTTTGCGTTCTTTAATGGGCTTGTCAAACAATCTTCTCTCTCACACAATAATTTAGTGCATCCATTGAAGTCAGGAATTAAACTCTTTAATAAAAAAAACATTTAATATCTATATACAAGTATGTCACAATGTACGACAGTAATCTCTAGAATTCAAATAGCTTCTATCTCTCTCTCTCAACTTCTCCTTTCTAACTCTGTCCGAATCCCTGTCTCCGTGTTCTCCCTCAGTGACCACACACTCCTGGCCTCGACATTGGCCTTCATTTTGACCCTGACACACCCCCGCATTCCTTTCATTCACATGTCTCACGTGACACCTCTACTTGCCTACAGTACCAGCAGAGGCTGTCGCAGATCACAAGAACGTTTTCCTATCACGTGGCCTACGTCATTCTCTTCGTTGTTCTCTGCACGTCCACCAGCGTACGGACCAGCTACCGGCAGAACAAAGTCATCAGACTAGGATTTATCTGGACTGATCAGGGGGAGGTAAGTCAAAATTTAACATCAGACTAGGATTTAACTAGACTTATCAAGGGAAGGTAAGTCAAGATTTAATATTAGACTAGGATTTGACTGGACTCATCAAAGGCAGGTATCTTTTCTTAGATATACAGACGCTCCTTCTATGCAGAAGATAATCGCGTCCACAGACCATGATAGATGATCTGTTGGCAAGTGATTCAGCGGACACAGGCCACGGCTACAAGGGTTCCACGCATTACCCAGCCGCCTACATATTGTCTAGTTAGGTAACCATTCAGAGCTGGGCGACTGGGGGACTCCTCAGGCCCCGGGAACAAATCCTCGCCTTCGCGTGGAATCGAACTCGTGACCATCGGTACGCCAGTCGAACGCGCTACCACTCGACCACCGCGTCCCAAAAGGCAAGATTTAACATCAGACTGGGATTTAACTGGACTCATCAAGGGGATGTAAGTCAAGATAAAAGATTAGAGTGGGATTTAACTGGACTGATCAGGGGGAGGTAAGTCAAGATTTAACATCACACTAGGATTTAACTGGACTGATCAAGGGAGGTAGGTCAAAATTTAATATCAGACAAGGATTTAACTGGGCTTATCAAGGGGAGGTAAGTCAAGATTTAATATCAGACAAGGATTTAACTGGACTGATCAAGGGGAGGTAAGTCACGATAAAAGATTAGAGTGTGATTCTACAGGTCCGATAAAAAGAGAAGTCAATGTTTAAACTGGCATCTATTAGGTTATTTCCTGTTGTTAGGAAATCTAGATACCAAGAAGCTAGAAAAATAAAATTTCAAAATGGTGGTTATTTCACTGCTAGATATAAACCAGTTATCTTGCCAACCCGTCCAAAGGTTACTTGAAAAAAAATGCTCTCAATGTCGTACAATCTTTCAATTTGTATAAACTTGTGGAATATTGCCTTTTCTTTTGGTCTATGATTTCAGGCATTAGAGCTGATAAGGATTGTGCAACGAAACCCCCATTTAAGCTTTTATCTCAGGAAATTATGTTATTTTTTATATATAATTTTTTTAATTTGCTTATTTATTTTATATAATTATATTTATCTTAAGTCTTTTTACCTAAAAACTAGCATGAAAAAATACTAAAAACACAAATAAACTTATGACAAAAAATAAAATGATTTTAACATCTCCTATAAGATCGTAGCCACCATTCCATAAACATCCGTGTTTGTCTTGAAATTATTAGCCCAGCAACATAATAGACATCCTCCAGTGGTTGAGTATCAAAGCCATTCCCTATGCACTTCCTAAAAACTGGTCCAACGGCGACGTCATGAGTGTCTACCAGCAGAAGTTCACCTCTGACCTGGAGATGTACAGGTTGGCACCGATGAGTCTCACACAGTGGAGAGTTAGAGGTGGGTCCCATTATCGCGGTTTTATCCTTCTCCATAATCACTGACACTGCTTACGGGGTAACCTTTTTGTGTTGAGTTTTTAATTCGTTAATAGAATGATATCTCATTAGTCAAATGCCCACTGGTTTAGCGGTAGCGCCCAGGACTGTCGAACCGAAGCAAAATATAGAAGTTAGAATTCCAGCCTCGGTGCTGGCAAGGTCCCCGGGGAATTGTGTTTGCCACACACTCCCCTCTCGTTAATGGTAGCTCATTAATACCTGTGAATGCTACTTGCCATGCCCAATGGACCATTATTGTCTGAAAAGGGTTATTAGTATCTAACTTGTCATTATCTTTAGATTCTATTCAGTGGCGTAGCTAGAGCTTTTGCCGCCCGGGGCGGTCTCCAATATGCCGCCCTTTTAAAGGCAGTCCATAAATGACGTCACGTTGGGGGGGAGGGTCACACATTTGACGTTATTCCAAACGCGCAAATTTAAATAAAAGTTCCACTTAAATATAACATTACCGACACTTTATTCAATGACGTTTTAGGTGGTTTTAACGCGTGTTGCGATATTACAGTGCAGCCTTAAACTAAAAACATATTAAAATGACAAAAAATTAGTTTAAACATGCTCATTTTTAAACAGAACCTACAGCTTGTATTGGAAGGGCAGGAGAAGGTAGGGCAAGGAGGTTTGTAATTAAGCCTCCTTGGGGTAGGGGGTGAAAAATCAGCCGAAATCACGTGACGTTATTAATGAAAGGCCCCTTGAGTCAATCATATGATGGTTTTATAAATTAATAAACATGAATAAATAATTGTATTTGAAACAAAGTACATTGTAAAAGGTGGTGAACACTTTTACCATTGCATGCCCTATTTATGTAAGTAGTAATAAAAGAGGCCGCATAAGCTGATATACCTATAAATACACATTTTAAAAAATACAAGATAAAAATTTGTTTTGAAGCCCACAAGAAAATTATAGGGGTAGCAGGTCTCTCCCCCCCCC
>MUZC01001453.1:9671-31207 GCA_002072015.1 Radix auricularia
TTTCTTAGTTTGTGTTTCTTAGTTTGTGTTTCTTAGTTTGTTTTTCTTAGTTTGTGTTTCTTAGTTTGTGTTTCTTAGTTTGTGTTTCTCACCCTAATAAAACAATTGTTTACAATGTCCAAAGCCCAAAAACTACGTCGGACATCAATGATTGGAGAGTAGTTAAGAAAATCCTATACACCACTTGTCTTAAGCCGGGGGGGGGGGGCATTTAAAATTATTGTATTCTTTAGTATACATATGATTTCATTTCTGAAGTAGTATAAATGGTGCTCGTCACTGATTGAATGAGTGCGGCGCACTGGAGTCCTTTTTGACAATGAATTTTTTTCCAAATTTTCCTCTCACATCAAGACACATCAACGTTTGCACAATCAACCATTACTGGTGAACAAATTTACCATACTGTCGGGAATTTAGGGCTGTTAGAATTCTAGAGAATGTTTTGTCCTTTGAGGTGCGGCGGGACTAACGGGCGAGTCCAGAGGGCCAGAGGTGCGAAATGTGACGTTCAGATGTTACCTGACTTGAAATGGGAATCAAGGGACATGGAAACCGCGAACGATTCTTTGAAGACAAAAACTGAGCAGGCTGGCCATAAGTCTAGCTCTGGTGTTAGACACGAGAGTCAGTCCTAGGGACTTGGGCGGAGAGGTGACGTATGGGCCGTAACTGGGCGCCGACAATTATGAACGGGTCGAGCAGCAGGGAATGGGGATTAGTGATCAGAGATTAATTACGTCGAAACAACCCCACCCCCCGTCTTACCTAGGGGTGGAACAAGATGATTGACCGATGACTTTCGGACAATGGGAATTAGTGGGCGGAGACTGACGGGTATTAGAGGGGACGCACGGATGGACAGAGGCACCCACACAGGGCAGATGGTTCACCGTGAACAAATTCACAATACATAAGTGTTTAGTGAGGTTGTAGACCAGGGGTCGAGAAACTGTGACTCGCGAGCCAGATGTGGGTCTATTCATAGCTGCATCTAGCTCTCAGAAAAATGTTCGATAATTATTTTTTTTAAGAACCGTTTTTTTTTTTAGAACCCTTTCATCCACAAATTAATGCATATAAAAACAAAATAACAATGTTATTAAGATTTTACAGACATAACAATTACGCTTTTCGTGTTGCATATTAGGTGTACACAAAATACACACATTAATTTTAAACATAAAGTATGACTCTCGCAGAATTACGTTTCAAAATGTATGGTGTTTATAAGCTCTCTCTGAAAAAATATGTGGTGTTAATGGCTCTCTCTGAAAAAATATGTGGTGTTAATGGCTCTCTCAAACAAAATATGTGGTGTTAATGGCTCTCTTAAACAAAATATGTGGTGTTAATGGCTCTCTCAAACAAAATATGTGGTGTTAATGGCTCTCTCAAACAAAATATGTAGTGTTAATGGCTCTCTCAAACAAAATATGTGGTGTTAATGGCTCTCTCAAACAAAATATGTGGTGTTTATGGCTCTCTCAAACAAAATGTGTGGTGTTTATGGCTCTCTCTGAAAAAATATGTGGTGTTAATGGCTCTCTCTGAAAAAATATGTGGTGTTAATGGCTCTCTCAAACAAAATATGTGGTGTTAATGGCTCTCTCAAACAAAATATGTGGTGTTTATGGTTCTCTCAAACAAATTTGTGGTGTTTATGGCTCTCTCAAACAAAATACGTGGTGTTAATGGCTCTCTCAAACAAAATATGTGGTGTTTATGGCTCTCTCAAACAAAATGTGTGGTGTTTATGGCTCTCACTGAAAAAATATGTGGTGTTAATGGCTCTCTCTGAAAAAATATGTGGTGTTAATGGCTCTCTCAAACAAAATATGTGGTGTTAATGGTTCTCTCAAACAAAATATGTGGTGTTAATGGCTCTCTCAAACAAAATGTGTGGTGTTTATGGTTCTCTCAAACAAATTTGTGGTGTTTATGGCTCTCTCAAACAAAATACGTGGTGATTATGGCTCTCTCAAACAAATTTGTGGTGTTTATGGCTCTCTCAAACAAAATACGTGGTGATTATGGCTCTCTCAAACAAAATTTGTGGTGTTTATGGCTTTCTCAAACAAAATATGTGGTGTTTATGGCTTTCTCAAACAAAATATGTGGTGTTTATGGCTTTCTCAAACAAAATATGTGGTGTTTAAGGCTCTCTCAGACAAAATATGTGGTGTTTATGGGTCTCTTAAACAAAATATGTGGTGTTTAAGGCTCTCTCAGACAAAATATGTGGTGTTTATGGGTCTTTTAAACAAAATATGTGGTGTTTATGGCTCTCTCTGACAAAATATGTGGTGTTTATGGCTCTCTCTTTAAAATATGTGGTTTTTATGGCTTTCTCAAACAAAATATGTGGTGTTTATGGCTCTCTCAAACAAAATATGTGGTGATTATGGCTCTCTCAGAAAAAATATGTGGTGTTTATGGCTTTCTCAAACAAAATATGTGGTGTTTATGGCTTTCTCAAACAAAATATGTGGTGTTTAAGGCTCTCTCAGACAAAATATGTGGTGTTTATTGCTCTCTTAAACAACATATGTGGTGTTTATGGCTTTCTCAAACAAAATATGTGGTGTTTATGGCTTTCTCAAACAAAATATGTGGTGTTTAAGGCTCTCTCAGACAAAATATTTGGTGTTTATGGCTCTCTTAAACAAAATATGTGGTGTTTAAGGCTCTCTTAAACAAAATATGTGGTGTTTATGGCTCTCTCAGACAAAAAGTTTCCGACCCCGGTTGTAGACCAACGTGATACTGGCCCTGGTTGTAGACCACGTGATAATGACCCCGGTTGTAGACCACGTGATAATGGCCCCGGGTGTAGACAACGTGATAATGGCCCCGGTTGTAGACCACGTGATACTTGCCCTGGTTGTAGACCACGTGATACTGGCCCTGGTTGTAGACCACGTGATACTGGCCTCTGTTGTAGACCAACGTGATACTGGCCCCGATTGTAGACCACGTGATACTTGCCTCTGTTGTAGACCACGTGATACTGGCCCCGGTTGTAGACTACGTGATACTGACCCCTGTAGCACGATGATTTCATTGTAAATAATGTTTGTTGTATCATCAACTTTGTAACACAATCAGTGTTGTATCATCAACTTTGTAACACAATCAGTGTTGTATCATCAACTTTGTAACACAATCAGTAGATTTTTTCTTGCAATCGTCCTCAGAAAGTTTACCACTAAAATCATTTTGTTCTTTATCCTGGTTGCCTTCAATCAACTCTAACATATCACAGCTAGTGGAGGGGGTCCAAATTCGAAAGTCCCCCCCACCCCCGCTTAAAGGGGGGGGGCAAAAATTAGTGTCCGAAATTTTACTTCAAATATTATGCCCCAGTAATGTATGGGGGGCCCTGAAGAGGTTAAGCCCCTCAGCCCCCAAACCACTACACATTCCTAGCTACGCCACTCACCACAGGCAATGATCCCTTTAAGCTGAGTGGCTGCACAGCCGCGCAGATATCTGACCGCCAACTTTGCACACAAGAATTTCCTTTTTCATGCGCACTCAGAGCAACAAACCTCGGAGGTAACTTTGATCCCAGCTGCTCATTACAGTGGTGTAAGCGGGATAGTTAATGTAATTTAATCGTCCATGATCTAGCTAAAAGACATGTTTGATTTATATAAGAATAAAGAGAAGGTGAAACTGAAGACCAGTAACAACGAGCCGAGCAGGCTAATGTCACAAACACATCTGGGAAAACTATCAAGGCGTCAGGATTTTAAAAAAAAAATTACATTAAGTGGGGCCTTGAACCTAAATGTCGGTTACAACTGTGACCTAATTAAGACCTGCCATTTGGGTTTTCCCCCGAAGCATGGGTGGGTCAGCTCCCCCCCATCAAGATAAGCATAAATGGAATGACATCATTCGTTTCTGTGTTTGAGAATGCTTGTGGGGCCGTCCATAAATGACGTCACGTGCCTAGAGGGGGAGGAGAGGGGGAACAAGCATTTGTAACGAAGTGTGACGAGGGCCTGTGGGTGATTAAGAACTGTGACGTCACATACAAATGGCGTAACTTGAACTAAAAGTTCCAGTTAAATATTTGCTTGTTAACAACTTATTTCATAGCATTTTAAATGTTACGTTATTAGAGTGTAAACTTAACTAAAAACTTAATTAAATGACACAAAATTAATTTGAAACATACTAATTTTTAATAAGAAAATATGGATTTTAAGGAAGGGGGGGTCAAAGTTTTGTGACGTCATATTGGAGAAGGTATACCAAATGGGGGTAAGACTGCAATCAGGCTTATAAATAAGTAAATGGAAAAGACGCAAACAGGGTTAAGTGTTAGCCTGACAGGACGTAACAAAACAGCGAACGTTCCGGCAAAGAGCCTTCCTTGACGAACAAACAATACACAAATAATAGAGCGAATATAAAGAAATACAAAATAAAAACTTAGCTGCGGTGAACTCTAAAGAGTCAATGGAGAAGTTGTAGGTACGGTTTTGTGACGAAGTATGACAAGAGGGGAAAGGGTTTTAGAAATCGGCCAAATTTGCTTGACGTCATTTAAGGGCGGCCCCTGACGTCATTTAACGGCGGACCCTGACGTCATTTAAGGACGGCCCCTGACGTCATTTAAGGGCGGCCCCTGACGTCATTTAAGGACGGCCCCTGACGTCATTTAAGGGCGGCCCCTGACGTCATTTAAGGGCGGCCCCTGACGTCATTTAAGGGCGGCCCCTGACGTCATTTAAGGGCGGCCCCCTGACGTCATTTAAGGGCGGCCCCTGACGTCATTTAAGGGCGGCCCCCTGACGTCATTTAAGGGCGGCCCCTTGTGTTCGTATATTGATGTAAGTAGAATGCCTAACTATTGCAAAATTGACGTGTTTGGTAGCTGTATTCAGAGAGCGTCATTGCGTAATGTGACCTGGAGTCATGCCACACGAATGTCAAGGACATTTGAAGAAAGGACGAGTTGAGTTCACCCTGTGCCCCGAGGGCAGAGCTGCTGTCACGACCCAGCTACGACAGCTTTGAGAAACTTGGGAGGTTCTGAATGCAAATATTGAATGGTGTCCTTTTGATTCTCACCACTCTACACGAGTTATCGGCTTTCAGATTACATTTCGCAACCCAACAGATGCACACAACAGGTTTTGTCCAATAGATGTATATAAGTAGGGCAATCAGCCAGCTCGCCCAGGACCTTGCCCGATCACACTCCTGAGCCTTGATGGTCTACTTAAAAATGGCATTTTATGTGAGTATCCCATTTGTAGGACATTTACTGGTATCATTTTTAGATGACGTCATTTTAAACTTAATATCTCCTAGTTTAGCTTCGGCTTATTGAGAGTTAAACTTTTTAATAAAGATGTAATTATGTCATTGACTACATCATAATGAAAGTTAAACTTTTTAATAAAGATGTAAGTATGTCATTGACTACATCATAATGAAAGTTAAACTTTTTTTATAAAGATGTAATTATGTCATTGACTACATCATAATGAAAGTTAAACTTTTTAATAAAGATGTAAGTATGTCATTGACTACATCATAATGAAAGTTAAACTTTTTAATAAAGATGTAAGTATGTCATTGACTACATCATATTGAAAGTTAAACTTTTTAACAAAGATGTAAGCATGTCATGGACTACATCATATTACATGACACAATGAAACAGCTTACATCTAAATTTAACGATAAGAATAACTGAACTGATTTATGTTCCGCCCAAGTTGTGGTGCATCGTTGGTCAGCTGTTGATGACGTCACTGACGGTGGCTGTCATAGATCCAGAGGTGCAGGCCAAGCTGAATGCCATTCAAGAACAGATGAAGACCCTGGCCAAACATACGATGGTCTTACAAGAGTTTGTAGAGGAGAGGTTAGTACACAACCAGACAAACGTTATATCTGTATTAGTACACAAGACAAACGTTATACCTGTATTAGTACACAACAAGACAAACGTTATATCTGATTTAGTACACAAGACAAACGTTATATCTGTATTAGTACACAAGACAAACGTTATATCTGTATTAGTACACAAAACATACGTTATCTCTGTATTAGTACACAAGACAAACGTCATATCTGATTTAGTACACAAGACAAACGTTATATCTGTATTAGTACACAAGACAAAAGTTATACCTGTATTAGTACACAACAAGACAAACGTTATATCTGTATTAGTACACAAGACAAACGTTATATCTGTATTAGTACACAAGACAAACGTTATACCTGTATTAGTACACAACAAGACAAACGTCATATCTGATTTAGTACACAAGACAAACGTTATATCTGTATTAGTACACAACAAGACAAACGTTATATCTGTATTAGTACACAACAAGACAAACGTTATATCTGTATTAGTACACAAGACAAACGTAATATCTGTATTAGTACACAAGACAAACGTTATACATGTATTAGTACACACCAAGACAAACGTCATATCTGATTTAGTACACAAGACAAACGTTATATCTGTATCAGTACACAAGACAAACTTTATATCTGTATTAGTACACAAGACAAACGTTATATCTGTATTAGTACACATCAAGACAAACGTTATATCTGTATTAGTACACAACAAGACAAACGTTATATCTGTATTAGTACACAACAAGACAAACATTATCTGTATACAAACAGTCACGTCAATATCAAGTTATCAAAACATGGCTTTTCAACTTAATTAAAGCCCCGGTTAGCACCTAAGTAACTTGCTAAATCTTTAGTGTCACACAATGGTACAAGATTCTATGAGTATTGGAATCTCCTGTCGTCTTGGTCAAGTCGATTGTGGGCACAAACTATCCTCCCCTCAAAAAAAATAATTAAAATAACAGTTCGTTAAACGACGAAGTAACCGAGTCGAGTAGGTTAAAAAACATTTAACAAAATTATCCCCGGAAAACAAGATGGAAATGCGAGTGTATAGAAAGTTTCAAAGATTGTCTTGCTCACAGTTTCACTAATAAGACGACTATAAAATTCTAACTCCTATAGGATACGGACTGATGGCCAGTCTGGGCTCAAACAACTACGTCACGACACAGAAGGGACCAAAAATTACTTTGGCTCCACCCATATAGACTACAGTGCTGCTGGCATTCACGACCATAGCGACTATATCAACACTCTAGGAATGGGAGAGGTAACATACCGTATATACTATAATAATGAGAAATGGGAGAGGTAACATACCGTATATACTATAATAATGAGAAATGGGAGATGTAACATACCGTATATACTATAATAATGAGAAATGGGAGAGGTAACATACAGTATATACTATAATAATGAGAAATGGGAGAGGTAATATACCGTAAATACTATAATAATGAGAAATGGGAGAGGTAATATACCGTGTATACTATAATAACGGCAGAGTTAGATCAAACACCTATTCATTGTTTCATTTTTTTAAAAACGAAATTTAATGTAAAGCAACTTTAATTCCTTCATAGCATGATTATATTAAATAAAAGAATGCATGTTTTTATTAACTTACATCATTATAGCATAACCTTATGCTTATATCATACAATCATTGTGTGTTTATATTGTACCATCATAGTGTGTTTATATTGTACCATCATAGTGTGTTTATATTGTACCATCATTGTGTGTTTATATTGTACCATCATAGTGTGTTTATATTGTACCATCATAGAGTGTGTAGATTGTACCATCATTGTGTGTTTATATTGTACCATCATTGTAAGTTTATAGTGTACCATCATTGAATGTTCATATTTTACCATCATTGTATGTTTATATTGTACCATCATTGAATGTTTATATTGTACCATCATTGAATGTTTATATTGTACCATCATTGTATGTTTATATTGTACCATCATTGTTTATCTTGTTTGTACCATTATTGTATGTTTATATTGTACCATCATTAAATGTTTATATTGTACCATCATTGAATGTTTATATTGTACCATCATTGAATGTTTATATTGTACCATCATTGTATGTTTAGATTGTACCATCATTGTATGTTTATATTGTACCATCATTGAATGTTTATATTGTACCATCATAGTGTGTTTATATTGTACCATCATTGTATCTTTAGATTGTACCATCATAGTGTGTTTATATTGTACCATCATTGTTTATCTAGATTGTAACATCATAGTGTGTTTATATTGTACCATCATTGTATGTTTATATTGTACCATCATTGTATGTTTATATTGTACCATCATAGTGTGTTTATCGTACATGACTTTTGCATTGCCCATGTCTGCAGCTGATTGTATACTGGAACAGAGCTTAAGCCAGTAGGTATTGACACATTTACGTGCAACCTTTTGGGCAAGTGACTTAGCTGTTTTTAAGGCATGCAAATTGTCGGGTGTAGGCTTTTCCTTGTAAGCCATAAGAGCTTTCCTTTTTGCTTCAGTGACGGGTTTCATCTCATCCCAATGTTCATCAAACCAGTCCGTGTTTTTGTGAGATTTTTTGCCAAAGGCTTGTATTGCGGATGTATAGATTGTGTCTCTCAGATGCGTCCATTTGGAGTCAATGGTGACGCATGGGGACATCTTTGAGAGACTTTCCTTCACCTTGTCTTTGAACAGCTGCGCTATCGCAGGGTCTTTCATGCAGGAGGTATTGATGCGTGGACTTCCTTTTTTCTTTGTGTGGTACGAGTTTTTCCTCATTATTCGTACTTTGCTGGCGACAAGGGAATGATCCGTGTCACAGTCGGCACTGTGATAGCTGCGCGTGAGTAGGACGCTAGCTAGTTGTGCACGCCTGGTGATAATGAGGTCCAGCTGGTGCCATTGGTGGGATCGAGGGTGTCTCCAAGATACTTGATGTATATCCTTGCACTTGAAGAAAGTGTTGGTCACACACAAGCCTCGTGAGCAGCACAATTCCAGAAGCCTTTGTCCATTTTCATTTAACTTTCCTCTTCCAAATAGTCCAAGGCAGGTGGGCCAGGCTTCGTGGTCGCTCCCCACTCTAGCATTGAAATCTCCTAGGAGATAGATTGCCTCGTCTTTGTGGATGCCGGCTATTGCCTGGTCTAACGCTCCATAGAACTGGTCCTTCTCTTCCGGAGTTGAATAGAGTGTTGGGGCATACACACTAAGAATGTTTGCTGGGCCCGCAGTTGTTCTGAGTCTTAGAGTGAGGATCCTCTCCGTGCCTGATGACGGTGGTTCAATGGATGGTAGAAGAGTGTTTTTAACAGCGAAACCCACACCATGCTGTCTAGGTTCGTCTTTCGGTCTGCCTTGCCAGAAGAAGGTGTAATTGGCCTCTTTGAGTGAACCGTTGTCTGGGAGCCTGGTCTCCTGAAGGCATGCTATGTCAATCTTTAGCCTTTTAAGTTCTCTATCGATTATTCCTGTCTTCCGTGTGTCGTTTATGGACTGCAGATCATCAGTGATGCCGGGACNTCACCTACTTGGGATCCAAGGTCTCCAATACACTGTCCATTGAAGAAGAAATAAACAGCAGAATTGGCAAGGCAGCCGCAACAATGGCTAAACTAAATAAGCGGGTCTGGCAAAACACCAAGCTAACGGAGAAAACCAAACTGTGCGTCTATCGAGCCTGTGTCATCAGTACACTACTATATGGGAGCGAGACATGGACCACTTATACATCACAAGAGCGTAAGCTTAACAGCTTCCATTTGAGATGCTTGCGCCGCATCCTTGGTATTAAATGGCAAGAAAAAGTGCCTAATAGTGAGGTACTAACGCGTGCCAATACCCAAAGCATGTTCTCAATTCTTAGTGAAAGACGCCTGAGGTGGCTAGGACATGTCAAAAGAATGAGCCCCGGCCGCATCCCGAAGGACCTCCTATATGGTGAACTTGCTTCAGGAAAGAGGAAAACAGGTCGCCCACGCTTGCGATTTAAAGATGTCTGTCAAAGGGACATGAAAGCAGCCAAAATACATACAAGTGACTGGGAGTGTACGGCAGAAGACCGATCTACGTGGCGCACAGTTGTCAAAGAGGGCGTCATAGTAGCCGAGGAGCGAAGAATGGAGGAGGCTGCAGACAGAAGAGCTAGGAGAAAGGCCAAATCATTTGGAAGCACAGAACTCGTGTGTAAAAACTGTGGCAAAGACTCTCACTCAAGGATAGGACTGCACAGCCACTCGAGAAAATGCAACCCAACCCAACGGTGATGCACCATCGTCTCGCGAGACGGAAGGATGCCGGAAAAAAAAGTGTTTATATTGTACCATCATTGAATGTTTATATTGTACCATCATTGTATGTTTATATTGTACCATCAAAGTGTGTTTATATTGTACCATCATTGAATGTGTATATTGTACCATTATTGTGTGTTTATATTGTACCATCATTGTATGTTTATATTGTACCATCATTGTATGTTTATATTGTACCATCATTGTATGTTTATATTGTACCCATCATTGTATGTTTATATTGTACCATCATTGTATGTTTATATTGTACCATCATTGTATGTTTATATTGTACCATCATAGTGTGTCTATATTGTACCATCATTGAATGTTTATATTGTACCATCATTGTATGTTTATATTGTACCATCATAGTGTGTTTATATTGTACCATCATTGTTTATCTAGATTGTACCATCATATTGTGTTTATATTGTACCATCATAGTGTGTTTATATTGTACCATAATAGTGTGTTAATATTGTACCATCATTGAATGTTTATATTGTACCATCATACTGTGTTTATATTGTACCATCATACTGTGTTTATATTGTACCATCATTGTGTGTTTATATTGTACCATCATTGTTTGTTTATATTGTACCATCTTTGAATGTTTATATTGTACCATCATTGAATGTTTATATTGTACCATCATTGAATGTTTATATTGTACCATCATTGTATGTTTATATTGTACCATCATTGTATGTTTATATTGTACCATCATTGTGTGTTTATATTGTACCATCATTGTTTGTTTATATTGTACCATCATTGAATGTTTATATTGTACCATCATTGAATGTTTATATTGTACCATCATTGTTTATTTAGATTAGCGCCAAACCATCATTGTATGTTTATATTGTACCATCATAGTGTGTTTATATTGTACCATCATTGTTTATCTATATTGTACCATCATTGTTTATCTATATTGTACCATCATAGTGTGTTTATATTGTACCATCATTGTATGTTTATATCGTACCATCATTGAATGTTTATATTGTACCATCATTGAGTGTTTATATTGTACCATCATTGTATGTTTATATTGTACCATCATTGTGTGTTTATATTGTACCATCATTGAATGTTTATATTGTACCATCATTGTATGTTTATATTGTACCATCATTGAATGTTTATATTGTACCATCATTGAATGTTTATATTGTACCATCATTGAATGTTTATATTGTACCATCATAGTGTGTTTATATTGTACCATCATTGTATGTTTATATTGTACCATCAATGTATGTTTATATTGTACCATCATTGTATGTTTATATTGTACCATCATTGTATGTTTATATTGTACCATCATTGTGTGTTTATATTGTACCATCATTGTTTATCTATATTGTACCATCATTGTATGTTTATATTGTACCATAATTGTGTGTTTATATTGTACCATCATTGTATGTTTATATTGTACCATCATTGTATGTTTATATTGTACCATCATAGTGTGTTTATATTGTACCATCATTGTATGTTTATATTGTACTATTGTACCATCAATGTATCTTTAGATTAGCGCTGTTATCAACGGTGTTGAGTTCCGTACACGTCACCTTGACTTTAGAACGGTTCGTCCCTCTAAAACCAACACAAGCTTTGGTGCTGTTGAGGACATTGCCATCCCAGATGTACCACCGGAAGTGACCAGCAAGGCCACTGTTCAGGTCAGCAGTCAAATTATATATTAAAATCAGCTTACGATGTCATCAAATCTGGTAAAAATACTTTACACTTGACCAACGGCTACTGTAGTTTTAGGTGTGCATGGACTAGCGGACTTACAGTTGAATTTCTCAGGTACTTAAGTAAATGAAATGTTTACTAACTTTGCTACCTTGATAAGTAACTTCACTAAAACGTTTGTTTTCTTTAAATGTGACAATGATTTTTTCATTTGTGTTATAGATAACTCTTATGTAATGAAATGCTTCATTTTTAACGCTATTTCCCTTGGGAACTGCGTTTATAGATTCGAAATGTATTGCCATTCTTTTCAAGATTTGGACATCATCTCCGCCTTAATATGCCAGATAGAGGATCTTTTGCAAATATGTTTAGTACGTCCCAAGGTTGTGCACGGGTGAAAAAATTACCGAAAAGATTTACTGGATTTGTTGGGAAATCTAAAAACCCCAAAAAATATCAGTATTTTGAGAATTTTTCGCCAAACATTACATCTATCCGTTTGAAAAAAAAATGTAAAAGATTAATATTTAGAACAACGTTGAAGGTGGAATTTTTGAAAAATAACAATTCACTCGACTCCCGTATTCTTAGCAGCAATTTTTAGATAGCAATTGTTTTGTTTAGTTTCAAAATCATTGGGTTTGAAGTGACTATTATTGTAATCTAGAATGATAGTTAATGGAATTTCCCGCTTTGTAAATGCTAATGTTAGATTGTTGCACAGTGCGCATTATATTGACACATTCTTGGTGTGGTGAAGCGTGAGGGCATATGAAGTTTAGTTCAGAATTAGATCTACTGATTTGAATCCACTTTAAATGTAATCTAGAATGATTTCCCTTGAATTAAAAAAAAACGGAAATTCTTTGTTGGAAACTGAATTTAAATATTTATTCCAGTTTTTATCACTTGCTTCCACCTTAAGATCTTATTACCTATTATTATATAAAATCATTAACTACAACCCTTCCACTTGATAAAAATGGTCAAATGGCAATCACTAGCTATTTTCTAGTTGACCACCTGTTTAAGATATTCATTATTTGATCAACACAATGAGATTTGATGTTTAAAATGACCCAGGAACAAATCCAAGAAATGAAGCAATGGTTCAAGGCTTTTGCTACACAGAATTCTACTTTGAGAAACTACAAGAAATACTTCAAGCCCGTGTTGTGTTACATGGAAGGAATGTGGACTAAAGGTGGGTTGTTGTTTTTCTTCTGATTTGTTTTGAGAGTTTCCAGTTATAAGAATAAATAAATTGGAAGAGACTTTTGCTTGTGTATGAACATTGAACAAAATCAAACTAAAGAATCATACCGGTATGTTGACATAAAATGACATATTAAATATATAGAACTACATGTTTAGTTATATTTAAATATAATATCGTGACAAGGCAAGGAGTGGTCATTTAAAATACACACACACGCGCACACACACACACACACACACGCAAACTTAAAATGAAGATAAAACTTCTACCCTCAGAGCCAATACAATTCACGCAATACTAAAAATCATAAAAGGTAAACAATAGGGAAATATGTCACGTCACATACATCTAGGATTATTATTTAAAAAACTCTCCTCTGCTAGGAAATTAGGATTTTTTTGATGGTGGGTGGAGGGGGTTGTTTCGACATCTCTACACAGAGGCGTCACTAGGGTTGGTGTCAACCGGGGCTGTCACCCCCTCAGGACGTAACCAATAGAACTCCGAGTTTTCGAGTGCCAAGTAACGGGTATATTCAGAAGTTTCACATTTTTGTGTCGCCCCTTGATAGTGACACCCGGGGTGGCCCGCCCCACCCAAAGTCACTGTCTCTACATCTGATAGTGACACCCGGGGTGGCCCACCCCCCAACGTCTCTCTCTCTACATCTGATATTTAATCAACCTAGGCCTTTTGAAACTTTTTTCAATAATAAAAAAAATCCCATTATGGGGAAGTGTAGGCCACTAGGCTTTCATTATGGTCGAGTTAACTCAACCTTTAAAAAAAACTAGGTCAATAAACAGGCTTAGAAGTTTTTAATCACACACAAATAAAATGTTAGTATACAGTGTACCGTATTTTTACCCATATACCTCACACAATCTAATTCTTTATTCGTGTTTTTGGAAGTAAATAGCGCAATTGATGCATTATTCAGGGAAAAAAATTAAGATACGCCGCCCACCGAGATACCCCGCAGCAGTGGCCTCACTAGGGGGTGCGGTGTTGGCGGGCCGCCCCGTGTAACACCATCAGGGGGTTGACACCAAATTATAAAATTCTATAAATTCCCGTTATTGGACACTGAAAAACTCGTAGGAGTTCTATGGTTTAAGTCGTGAGGGGGTGACAGGAGGGGTGGGGTTTGTAAAATCTGGTATAACCCACGGGGATTATGTGTAAAAATATGGTATTATTAATTGGCATTACGTTCTAGTCTCAACTCCATTATTTCCAGACCTGGGGTCAGAGTTCACCGAACCGTTCAAGAGTGAGAGACATCGCCTGAACGCCAGGAGCTGGGATGACCTCATGGACAAAGTGCGTCATCTAATAATTGTCTTTTTATTTATAACATTTACTAACAAATAGGGCATTCACGTCAACCTGGGTAAAGTTAGTTGTCAGATACTCAACATAAAATGGATACAATTTTAACGTTTGTCTTTTTAGATATGTTAAAATGATCGTATTATATAACATTATATCTACTGATAATTTGGAAGTGTTTCTCAGAAAATCGTAGGCTATTTATTTGTCGTAATTCCCGTGTTATAAATGTTAAGATGGCATTAATTCCGTTGTTATAAATGTTAAGATGGCGTTAATTCACATGCACCGTTTAAAGACCAGCAGTTCAAAGTTTATTTTAATCATTAGTCTTGATGTAAAATTTAAATGACAAATACAGTGACCTAGCTAGGGATTTGGGGGCCTCTTTAGGGGCCCCTGCATTTTTACCAATGGACTAATATTTTACGTTTAATTTTTTTTTAATTTTGGAAACCTCTTTTAAGGGCCCCCCTGAAGTGGGGGCCCGAGGGACTTTCAAATTTTGACCCCTTCCCCTAGCTACGCCACTGGATAAATAATATAAAATTTTTGGCACACATCACTTTTTGTATTTTAAAATATTTTAATACAAAATAGATGGGGGGGGGGGTATTTTAACAATACTTCAAGTATTCCAACAGTGGACGAAATGCGAAAACGTGCTTTAAATTGATCAATATATTTTTGATTAATCTAATTTTTACCAACTACCTTGATTAAAAACAACCATTTTACCTCCAGGTCCGCTATATGGCCTACACTGGAACTAAAGACAATTTCGAGAACGCAGGCTTCAACCCCCGCAAGATCATGTCGGTTGATCCAGTGACGGGTGTACCCACTTACGCCCAATGGAATTACAGGGTTCTGTGTTATCCAATCAGTGTCGACATACCTCTGCAATTTCTCAAACAGGTTTAGTAATCTTTTCTTTTACAGTTAAGGAATAATTATGTATCATTTAAGGCTTGAGTGGGGAACATACTTAGATATTACTAACATAATGTTCCGAAGATAAAGAAGCTTTTCTCCCTTTACAAAAATAAGACAATGTTCAACATTCATCCTCCCAGATCCTAAATGTGGCCATAACAGAAATGAAGAAATAGTTAAAATTTTAAAAGTTATTTTTTATTTGCACCGCTTCTGATTTTAAAATACGAAATGTTTTATTTCAAATATAGGGGTCGAATATTCCATTGAGTCAACAAAAAATCCCATAGTATGGGTTTGTCAAAAGTTAACACAGTCGTTGTGACAGAAATTTTCAAAGGATTGAGTGACTTCCCCATTATATTTAATATGTGTCTAAAACTGTCGACACCGGAAAGAGAAACTCAATGACTGTAAATTTTTAGTTATTTCCTCAATGACAAGCCCAAGCTGATTGAGAAATTCAATGAGAATATTTTCAACAAAAACAAAAAAGATCACAATACAATTAACTAAAGCATACATCTGTGTTCCCGTAGTTCAAGGGTGTATATTATATGAGACCGCTCAGCTCTGATTGGTACCTGACATTAGTCGGAGAAAATTTTCGTAACATTATTACAGAAAGTATGTCAAATTAAAACGAACCATATTGCAAAGAAAATTTCTATTGAACATAGTAGTTAAATAGTCAACTACTAACATAACTTTTTACTATGAAAAAATGAAATAAATTAGAACTGAGATCTAAAAATACAAAATGCGTTGATAGCACAAATGTAAACACTAATAATTTCACGTAAGTTCATTAACCTGATTATACAATTTAATACAATGATCATTAATTTTGTATACATTAACTTAATTTTGTTATATAATGTGATATTTCAACATATATATTTCTTTTAAATGTAAGACAATATTAAGAATCCATTGTTACAATCATGTGTGTCCTATAAGGACGTCTTGGCTTCCAGTGTTGAACACTAGACGTTATGTTGGTCATGGGGCCCGGAATGAGGACATGAATACAACTTGTGATAATGTTGGTCATGGGGCCCGGAATGAGGATCTGTATACAACTTGTGATAATGTTGGTCATGGGGCCCGGAATGAGGATCTTTTATACAACTTGTGATAATGTTGGTCATGGGGCCCGGAATGAGGATCTGTATACAACTTGTGATAATGTTGGTCATGGGGCCCGGAATAAGGATCTGTATACAACTTGTGATAATGGTGGTCATGGGGCCCGGAATGAGGATCTGTATACAACGTGTGATAATGTTGGTCATGGGGCCCGGAATGAGGATCTGTATACAACTTGTGATAATGTTGGTCATGGGGTCCGGAATGAGGATCTGTATACAACTTGTGATAATGTTGGTCATGGGGCCCGGAATGAGGATCTGTATACAACTTGTGATAATGTTTTTAGGACTACGCTAACAAATGTGGAACCTACATTATTCAATCTTGTACTTTAAATCTATAAATGACAACAATTACAAAATAACATGTTAGTCATGTTATGTTCTATTGGACCAAGGCTATTCAACTATTGTACCAAGGCTATACAACTATTGGACCAAGGCTATTCAACTATTGTACCAAGGCTATACAACTATTGGACCAAGGCTATACAACTATTGGACCAAGGCTATACAACTATTGGACCAAGGCTATACAACTATTGGACCAAGGCTATACAACTATTGGACCAAGGCTATACAACTATTGGACCAAGGCTATACAACTATTGTACCTACATCATTTTAAAAGGAGCTCTTCTTTTTCAGAGAGAGGATTGGTCTTGGAGTATTGCCAACGATTATGAAACGAACGAAGTGCTACAGACTCGTGGGGCTAGATTTGACCTCAATGGTCAAGTTGATGACAACCAGTAAGTTATCATTCTTCAATCTATAAATAAACTTGAGGTTCCTTTAGTTTAAACCACATCTCTTGACATAGGAGAGAAACGATCAAGAAACTATTTCAACTACAATTTTTTATAGGGGGCCGTCCATAACTGACGTCACGTACGGGGTGGGGGTAGGGGGTAGGACGTTTTGTGATGAGGGGAAGGGGGGGTAAGAATTGTTACGTACCGTCAAAACACGCAACTTTAAATGAAAGTGCAACTCAAATATTTGATTGCTTACAATTGAGTTAATGGCGTTATACATGGTATCAGGCTTACAATAGAGTTAATGACGTTATACATGGTATCAGGCTTACAATAGAGTTAATGACGTTATACATGGTATCAGGCTTACAATAGAGTTAATGACGTTTTACATGGTATCAGGCGTGTCACGATGTGAGGAGGCAGGGCCTACAATAAATAACGACATAAATGACATAAAAGGTGTTTTAAAACATGCTCATTTTAAAATTTATAAATGGTTTTATGGGGGGGGGGGCAAAGCTTTGTGACGTAATATTTGAGGGGGGGTCTAACTTTTTTTGACAACGAGAGGAGAGGGGCTGAAAAATCGTCCGAAGTCGCGTGACGTCTAAATAAAATCAAGCAATAATTTAACTATTGCATAAGAATTGCAGAGGGTGGTTTTATATTTCAAGCATAGATTTCTAATTACTACTGATGTTATGACATGATCTATATCTAGCTCTAAATACAATTTTAAGCTTAGCTGAGGTTACAAGACAAAAAAACACCACATCCTATATTTTGGTTTAGAAAAATGAAAACAAGCCACAAATTAGATGGACCAAAATTCACATGCAGACAAAACTGTGCAACAATTGGCTGTATCTGTGTAACATTCTGTTGACTAGAGATAAACAAATGTCCAATTAACTTGTAACTCACACTGTCAATAAATCATAGGAGATATAAATAGAAACATGACTTAAGTAAAACTTGTATAAAATTCAGAGTTTGAAACTCAAAAACCAATGCAGCCAGTAGCGTGCTAGGGATTTTGGGGCCCGGGGGACTTGGCCTCTTTGGGGCCCGGGGGGCTTTTCCTCTTTGGGGCCCGGGGGCTTTTCCTCTTTTTTAGGCCCCATCATTATGACCGATGACGTAATAAATATTCATAGCAATAAAAGTCTTTTCAGACACTCAAAGGGGGGAGGGGGGTCCGGGAGACTTTCAAAATTGGAACCCCTTCCCTAGCTACGCCCCTGAATGCAGCTAACAAATTTTGGTCCTCAAGTTAAGACTTGATTTATTTTGTTAGTTTTTTTGTTTGTTTGTTTGTTGTTGTTGTTTTTTTGTTTTGTTTTTTTTTGTTTTTTTCCCCATTTTTATCAAGTGTAATTTGTTTATATATGTTTAAAACATATAATTAATAGAATATTAAAATTGATCTATAATATTTTAAAATGTAGTTAATAACTCTATAATAGTTAAATTTTGTTTGAGCACAAATCCAAATCCATATCATGTTACTCAACACTGCACTCAATAGATTTACGACATTCACTCAATAGATTTACGACATTCACTCAATAGATTTACGACATTCACTCAATAGATTTACGACATTTACTCAATAGATTTACGACATTTACTCAATAGATTTACGACATTCACTCAATAGATTTACGACATTCACTCAATAGATTTACGACATTCACTCAATAGATTTACGACATTCACTCAATAGATTTACGACTTACGACATTCACTCAATAGATTTACCACATTCACTCAATAGATTTACCACATTCACTCAATAGATTTACCACATTCACTCAATAGATTTACCACATTCATTAAATAGATTTACCACATTTACTCAATAGATTTACCACATTCACTCAATAGATTTACCACATTCAATCAATAGATTTACCACATTCACTCAATAGATTTACGACATTCACTCAATAGATTTACCACATTCACTCAATAGATTTACGACATTCACTCAATAGATTTACGACATTCACTCAATAGATTTACGACATTCACTCAATAGATTTACGACATTCACTTAATAGATTTACGACATTCACTCAATAGATTTACGACATTCACTTAATAGATTTATGACATTAACACAACAGGTTTACGACTTTCACAATTCTCGACAAAGTCATGCAAGAAATTCCAGGTCTGGATAACGTTCCAGCAGCGGATCTGCAAGAAGCGTATGGTGGGAAGCTGTGGTCTGGTGAGGGCAAGGGCGTGCCCCTTCGGTCAGCGTATTACCACAGGTGGTACAACTTCGACACGAACGGGGCTATGGGAACATCTGTAAGTAGTGGGAACATCTGTAAGTAGTGAGAACCTCTGTAAGTAGTGGGGAACCTCTGTAAGTAGTGGGAACTTTTTTATGTAATGGGAACCACTGTAAGTAATGGGAACCACTGTAAGTAGTGGGAACCTCTGTAAGTAGTGGGAACTTTTTTATGTAATGGGAACCACTGTAAGTAGTGGGAACCTCTGTAAGTAGTGGGGAACCTCTGTAAGTAGTGGGAACTTTTTTATGTAATGGGAACCACTGTAAGTAGTGGGAACCTCTGTAAGTAGTGAAGGCGTTTTGGAAGTATTGTCGTAAGTAGGTTAGATGTTATATGATGAAATGGCTATACCAGATGGAATATGGTAGTGTTACAAAGTTTGAATATGGTAGTGTTCAAAGATGGAATATGGTAGTGTTACAAAGATGGAATATGGTAGTGTTACAAAGATGGAATATGGTAGTGATCCATTGACTTGTCTCCCCTGACATGTATAAAACTGATCCACTGACTTGTCTCCCCTGACATGTAAAAAACTTGTCTTCCCTCCAGCTGACCCACCGAGGCTACTCTGACCAGTATCTGTTCGTAGCCGTGAACACACGTGACAAGATCGTACCAATGGCAATGGAGGACTGCAAGGACGGTGTGTGCACCAAGTACAGTGCTCGTGTGTCCTACGCCATTCCCTTGGAACTTGTGTACTTGACACCGCTTCTCAACTGGAACCCGCACAAGATTGCCTACAACCAGGTAACCGATTATTGCCTACAACCAGGTAACCGATTATTGCCTACAACCAGGTAACCGATTATTGCCTACAACCAGGTAACCGATTATTGCATACAACCAGGTAACCAATTATTGCCTACAACCAGGTAACCAATTATTGCCTACAACCAGGTAACCAATTATTGCCTACAACCAGGTAACCGATTATTGCCTACAATCAGGTAACCAATTATTGCATACAACCAGGTAACCGATTATTGCATACAACCAGGTAACCGATTATTGCCTACAACCTGGTAACCGATTATTGCCTACAACCAGGTCACCAATTATCGCCTACAACCAGGTAACCGATTATTGCCTACAACCAGGTAACCGATTATTGCCTACAATCAGGTAACCGATTATTGCCTACAACCAGGTCACCAATTATTGCCTACAACCAGGTAACCGATTATTGCCTACAACCAGGTAACCGATTATTGCCTACAACCAGGTAACCGATTATTGCCTACAACCAGGTAACCAATTACATATAAAAGGTATCCGAATATTTTATACAAGCAGGAGGCCGAATTTAGCACACGACCAGGTAACAAAGGTTTACCATTAAAACGATGTAAAAATATTAGACGATTTGATTATACTTATACTATGTAAAAACCAAAGGTTTCTAAAAAAAATATTAGTTATCTAATTACTGCCACTGTTACTGTACGGGTGATCAGTCCAACTCGGGTAACATTCTGAAGAGTTTTAAGTTTGATTTTTTTGTTTATCAATTGTGTTTGATCACGGCAGCACTTCATCTTTTTATATGAATCAAAGAATTTTAAAAATTATTTTAAAAATTTAAAAATTCTAGAACTTACCCATTTTCACTCTTATGTTGACTGACATCCCATTATCGGCATCTTTTCTTGGCTACAAGTTCGTGAATATTGGGAGTAAGATTCTGTGTCTTTAAGATTCTGGTGATGGTTTGCGAGTGTTGATGGATGAGAAGACTCCAGTGTAATGTTTTGTTACCCTTGAATACAGCAAACACCAGGCTACACATGTGCTACCAAATGTGTTCCAGGTTTGATTCACATCTCGACGAGGCTGGGGGGGGACCTGATTCACATCTCGACGAGGCTGGGGGGGGAC
>MUZC01001453.1:31442-75694 GCA_002072015.1 Radix auricularia
GGGGGCGTGATTCATATCTCGACGAGGATGGGGAGGCGTGATTCATATCTCGACGAGGCTGGGGGGGGGGGCGTGATTCATATCTCGACGAGGCTTGGAAGGGGGCGTGATTCACATCTCGACGAGGCTGGGGGGCGTGATTCATATCTCGACAAGGCTGCGGAATCTTTTCGGCGATCGTACAGTGCTATGACACACAGCTATACTAGGTGTACTGTACAGTGCTATGACACACAGCTATACTAGGTGTACTGTACAGTGCTATGACACACAGCTATACTAGGTGTACAGTAGTGTTATAAGTTATACGCTAATAATTCTAGTTCTCCTGATCTTTAACAGCATTCTTTTAAATGATCCACTTTCTCCTTTTACCAGTGTTCCATCTGTTGTAAGTCCAACAATATTGTCCCATTACCAGTGTTCCATCTGTTGTAAGTCCAACAATATTGTCCCATTACCAGTGTTCCATCTGTTGTAAGTCCAACAATATAGTCCCATGACAGGGTCATGTTGGCTAGACTTCAATATATCTTGTCCAAATTGTCTTCCTGCCGTTGTCCTGAGCATGGAGTCATTTTATAATGATAATCCACTATCTTTTCTGTCCAAGCCAAAACACAGTGCACTCCCCTGATGAGTTGTGGATCATGTCATATTCATCAGCAGGAAGTCTTGGCCTGGCCATCTCACACGGACACGGTGGTCCAGCGGCTGGGTAATGCGTGCAACCCTCAAAGCCGTGGCCTTTGACCGCTGCATCACTTGCCAACAGATTTAGACATCTGTCATGGTCTGTGGACGCAATTATCTTCTGCATAGAAGGAGCGTCTGTATATCTAAGATAAGATAAGATTAACCCGTACAGCAACGATTTCTGCCTGCTCCAGGCTTATGTTTACAATCATCGGCCTTGGCCTTGGTCTGAACACAAGTCGTGACACACTTTCATCACGCATCGCGTCGTCAATTATCTTTTTATAAATGGTCAGAGCCCGATTTTAGGATCGCCTTAAACACACAAAAACACTTTTTAACACCTGATTTATTATGATTTTTGTCAAAGAAACAAACATTTAACTAACGCTGACAATGCCGGATAAATCAAAGAGCTTTATTATACGCAGCTATGCACGGCACGTGTCATACGTTTTACGTTACACAGTCTGATTGGGGAATTTTTTTGCTCCTGCCTGGGAAAAGTTGTCACTAAGCTACAATCATCATGTTAGTCTTGGCGAAAACAAAATACTCTTCATTTGTTTACTACGGTAGTTCGGGAAAGTGCTCAAATGCCTTTCGACCATTTTGTTCCCATGTTTAGAGATCTGTGCAAGTCATGACCCATTTTAGATGATAGGAGAATACAGTGAAGCAAAGTTTGTTGTCTTCAGTTGCTCATCTTAGACTCAGACACTAT
This sequence comes from Radix auricularia, assembly GCA_002072015.1. NCBI lineage: Eukaryota > Metazoa > Mollusca > Gastropoda > Lymnaeidae > Radix > Radix auricularia. The sequence continues at coordinate 32,863 of MUZC01001453.1, forward strand.
GCCTCATAGAGAGAAGCATTTTAATGTTCAATTTAACAAAGAAATTATATTTAGCCGTTAGACAATTCTGTGAATAATATTACCATCAGACATCTATGTTCCTTTCGGCAAAAATATTAAAATATAGGTGTGAACATAATTTAAAAATAAGACTACTGAACATGGCCACTATCTCTGGGTATGTCTTTAACTATGTTAACACCTATAGTTTACTGAACATGGGCACTATCTCTGGGTATGTCTTTAACTGAAACGATGTGGTCATAGTACATGTCCTAAATACTGCCCAATGTTATAAATTGAATTCTGCTCCCATGTGTCAATATTATGTATTGACCACTGCTCCCAATTGACAATATTATGTATTGACTACTGCTCCAATCTGACAATATTATGTATTGACCATTGCTCCCAATTGACAATATTATGTATTGACCACTGCTCCCAGTGGACAATATTATGTATTGACCACTGCTCCCAATTGACAATATTATGTATTGACCACTGCTCCCAATTGACTATTATGTATTGACCACTGCTCCCAATTGACAATATTATGTATTGACCACTGCTCCCAATTGACAATATTATGTATTGACCACTGCTCCCAATTGACAATATTGAGTATTGACCACTGCTCCAATGTGTAACACAATTATCTGATGCTATCTTCTGACCCCATGACCCCAGGACCCTGACATCACGACGGGTCCCAATGATGAACTTGATGGCGAGACAGCAGCCACGGCGTACAACGGCGCAAACTTTGAGACCTACTACCGGACACCGGTCAGCTTTTTCAACGGCAGCGCCGTCATGGCGGATGTCGCCGACACCATCGTGCCAGTCGTTAAGATGAAGACAACCGAGGTAAACTTTTGATTGATGTTTGTTGTTGACCTCACTGGGAGGTAGGAGTGGCTGTCACTACATGCTATATTTGATTGATGTTTGTTGTTGACCTCACTGGGAGGTAGGAGTGGCTGTCACTACATGCTATATTTGACCTGAGCACAAGTTTGACATTGACTAGAATTCTCGTAATATTAATATTCCGTGGATTTAGAAAGCAGATTAAGTTTTAGCTTATTTTGTATTTATTTGTATTTACTCTGGCCTAGCAAAGGATTGGGCTTGTTAGTTGTTAGATAATGGCTAATGTATTCCCATGACCGCGAAGAGCCAGATAAAAAATTGGTGATGATTTATATATAGATTAATATTATTAACAGTGGTGTCACTAGTAAGGGGGGAGGGTAGTGTGGACTGCACCGGGTGACACCATCACAAGGGGTGACACCCAAATCTAAAATTATGTATGGTCCCGTTATGTGGCACCGGCTGACTCGGAGGAGGCATATGAGGTTAAGTGGTGAGTGGGTGACACAATGAGCTGCCAGAATGGGTAAACTAAACCCTAGTGACGCCTCTGAATATATAAATGATCAGTCTCGTCATTCATGATATGTTAACATCATCTTCTCCCAGGGTAAAATCGTGGACGTCACAGCCACTGGTACACGGTGCATCCTACCAATGATTGAAGGGGTGGGAGAGGTCAGGCTGCGGTATCCAATCCACCCTATCCACGGGGAGGGAAGTCCTGTCTGGAAGGAGGTCAATGCCATCCGCGATTACCTTCTCCTGCCTGAGAAATGACTCCGTAGTTGAATGACGTCAAAATAAATCTTATATATGTTATTATTAAAGTTTGGTAGACGAGAGTATTTGTCTGTTGTTTGTTGTTTCACTTTATATTGAGTCCCAATGCCCGGGTGTTTTTGTCAATGGTACCATGTATTTAACAACCAATGCCCGGGCGTTTTTGTCAATGGTACCATGTATTTAACAACCAATGCCCGGGTGTTTTTGTCAATGGTACCATGTATTTAACAACCAATGCCCGGGTGTTTTTGTCAATGGTACCATGTATTTAACGACCAATGCCCGGGTGTTTTTGTCAATGGTACCATGTATTTAACGACCAATGCCCGGGTGTTTTTGTCAATGGTACCATGTATTTAGCGACCAATGCCCGGGTATTTTTGTCAATGGTACCATGTATTTAACAACCAATGCCCGGGTGTTTTTGTCAATGGTACCATGTATTTAACAACCAATGCCCGGGTGTTTTTGTCAATGGTACCATGTATTTAACGACCAATGCCCGAACACAAGTAGAACAATTTTAGGTGATGGTCTGTTCCTAGAGGCCTAGCAAGGTGAAAGCAGGATTAAACATACCATTCTAACAGTTATCACAATCAAACACAAAGTCAACTCTAAGAAGACTTCTCTCATTCTCACGGATATATTACAAGTCTTTCAGGATGGAATTAGTTTTATTTCAAGCGAAGCACACAATTAATGTACAGTAGACAAATCATGTATGTACATGTACATACAAGCAAAGAGTACTTATATATACATCAAGTATATATGTACATGTACATACAAGCAAACAGTACTTATATATACATCAATGATATATGTACATAAAGTCAAGTGCCATCTAACCATGGATAAAGTATGATAATGATTCTAGTGACAGGGAGCTTGTAATTGTAACAATTGTAGTATCTCTTAGAGAAAAGAGCCCACCACTACAATATTAGACTAATGGGCTTCAGCTTTGTGTTGTTGCAGACAGAAAATCACTGAAAAGATTTCATTACATTAATGAACTTAATGACCTTTAATTGGTAAAATTCTCTTCAAAGTTTTTTAATGATTATTTTATTTTATCTGTGATGTTACAGACAGTTAAGTTAACTTTAAAAAGTTACATGTAACACATACAGTACCAGGTATAGCTACAGCAATGTATCAGTAGTTATTACACTTTTAAAAGTTCTCCAGTTAATCCAAAAGATTTTGTTGGGCCCAGTTTGGATAAGACACTAAGAATAGATTCCCTCACAAATGTAGATTTGATGTCTACAGATAAGTCACCAGGAATAGATTCCCTCACAAATGTAGATTTGATGTCTACAGATAAGACACTAGGAATAGATTCCCTCACAAATGTAGATTTGATGTTTAGAGAACCTTCTTCTACTGATCAACAGTAATATGATGGTATGTTTACACAAAGGATTTCAACAGTTGATTTTATCACATGGAAACATTTAAAACAAGAGATTGTGACACAGTCACATCAAGTCAATAGGACAATGCATAAATAAATACAAGGTCTGCAAAAAGAAAAACAATCTGGCTCAACATGCTACACGTGTGTGTTGTTTTGGATGTGTTAGACAATCTGGCTCAACATGCAACACGTGTGGGTTGTGTTAGACAATCTGCCACAACATGCTACACGTGTGGGTTGTGTTAGACAATCTCGCACAACATGCTACACGTGTGGGTTGTGTTACTGGCACAACATGTTACACGTGTGGGTTGTGTTAGACAATCTGGCACAACATGCTACACGTGTGGGTTGTGTTGGATGTGTTAGACAATCTGGCTCAACATGCTACACGTGTGGGTTGTGTTGGATGTGTTAGACAATCTGGCTCAACATGCTACACGTGTGGGTTGTGTTAGACAATCTGGCTCCACATGCTACACGTGTGGGTTGTGTTGGATGTGTTAGACAATCTGGCTCAACAGGCTACACGTGTGGGTTGTGTTGGATGTGTTAGACAATCTGGCTCAACAGGCTACACATGTGGGTTGTGTTGGATGTGTTAGACAATCTGGCTCAACATGCTACACGTGTGGGTTGTGTTGGATGTGTTAGACAATTTGGCTCAGTGTTGGATGTGTTAGACAATCTGGCTCAACATGCTACACGTGTGGGTTGTGTTGGATGTGTTAGACAATTTGGCTCAATATGCTACACGTGTGGGTTGTGTTGGATGTGTTAGACAATCTGGCTCAACATGCTACACGTGTGGGTTGTGTTGGATAATCTGGCAATTTTCTAGTTCAATTTTTCTCACAGTCACATCAAGTCAATAGGACAAGGCATAAATAAATACAAGGTCTGCAAAAAGAAAAACAATCTGGCTCAACATGCTACACGTGTGTGTTGTTTTGGATGTGTTAGACAATCTGGCTCAACATGCAACACGTGTGGGTTGTGTTAGACAATCTGCCACAACATGCTACACGTGTGGGTTGTGTTAGACAATCTGGCTCAACATGCTACACGTGTGGGTTGTGTTGGATGTGTTAGACAATCTGGCTCAACATGCTACACGTGTGGGTTGTGTTGGATGTGTTAGACAATCTGGCTCAACATGCTACACGTGTGGGTTTTGTTAGACAATCTGGCTCCACATGCTACACGTGTGGGTTGTGTTGGATGTGTTAGACAATCTGGCTCAACAGGCTACACGTGTGGGTTGTGTTGGATGTGTTAGACAATCTGGCTCAATATGCTACACGTGTGGGTTGTGTTGGATAATCTGGCAATTTTCTAGTTCAATTTTTCTCCTAGCAATAAATGTTAACAGAGGGTGAAAGGTAATTTTTTAAATTAGAGCTGAATAGATTTACTAAAAATGATGTCAACATCAACATGCACTTACAGTTCTTCCCACTATGATAGTACAATCCTTGTGAGTTCAACTAACTTGTAATACAGTACTTCCCACTATGATAGTACAACACTCGTGAGTTCAACTAACTTGTAATACAGTACTTCCCACTATGATAGTACAACACTCGTGAGTTTAACTAACTTGTAATACAGTACACTATGATAGTACAATACTTGTGAGTTCAACTAACTTGTAATACAGTACTTCCCACTATGATAGTACAATACTCGTGAGTTCAACTAACTTGTAATATAGTACTTCCCACTATGATAGTACAATACTCGTGAGTTCAACTAACTTGTAATACAGTACTTCCCACTATGATAGTACAATACTTGTGAGTTCAACTAACTTGTAATACATTACTTCCCACTATGATAGTACAATACTTGTGAGTTCAACTAACTTGTAATACAGTACTTCCCACTATGATAGTACAATACTCGTGAGTTCAACTAACTTGTAATATAGTACTTCCCACTATGATAGTACAATACTCATGAGTTCAACTAACTTGTAATACTTAACTATTTGAAGTATTTACTACAGAAGCAACATGTCCCAAGCTGGGTTGTAAAGATTTGTTTTTGGTTCTTTTTTTTTCTCTTTAACTTTAATGTTCAATTTGTTTGCTAAATGTTACTTATAAATTCTGACTCATAAAAACATTTAACAAGAAGCAACAAGACAGACCACTTCATGGACTTTCAACTGTTCACTAAAACATGACTATAAAAACCTTCAAGAAACATTTAATGTCAATCAATTACACAGACAATCATATTGCAACATAAAAATTTCAAAACAAACTAAAAATTGTGAAAGACAGGGGGGCTATGTTGCTTTTCTATAAATAGCAGATATCAAGTGATTTAAATACAAATGGCAAGTAAGAAATAAAAAATGTACAAAGCATTTATTTAGAGGAACTAAAGGATGTGCTGTTAAATAAATGAAAAATCAACATTTGCATCAAAATCTGAGTCAATAGAAATAGAAGTTTACTAGAGATGTCTGGCACAGCCAAGTCTTGTTTGACAGAGAGGAAACATTTCTGTACACAGTTGTAGTTTGACAGAGAGGAAACATTTCTGTACACAGTTGTAGTTTGACATAGAGGAAACATTTCTGTACACAGTTGTAGTTTGACAGAGAGGAAACATTTCTGTACACAGTTGTAGTTTGATGTGCGGGTTGGTTTGAACTTGGAGATGTTATTTATTGGCTGTTTTAGGGGCTATCCTTATTTTATGTACAATTTTTGGGGGAGGAAGTGAATTTTGTACATACTTGGGTGTGGGCAGCACAAAGGGGGAGGGGAGAGGTGTCTCAATCAAAATAACTTGATTAAACTTTCTTTTCAAAATAAAAAACATACTGAAATTTGATAGCCCAGAAATAACATATCATTTATTGTAAAAATTTCAAGCTAAGTATTGTACAAGTTATCTGCTAAATGTTGCCTTGTTGTTTTTTTCACAAATGAAATTGTTTTTGCAGAGACAAGTCTCAGTAGAATAAGTTTAACTGTAATATTTAATCCTTAGTCAACATGAGTGTAATTTGTTCAGCTAAAAAACTCACTGTATTCTGGGGTCTGTGGTAAATGTTCACCTAGCCTCAAGTCTATTATGTAGGGTCTGTGCTAAATGTTCACCTAGTCTCAAGTCTATTATGTAGGGTCTGTGGTAAATGTTCACCTAGCCTCAAGTCTATTATGTAGGGTCTGTGGTAAATGTTCACCTAACCTCAAGTCTATTATGTAGGGTCTGTGCTAAATGTTCACCTAGTCTGAAGTCTATTATGTAGGGTCTGTGGTAAATGTTCACCTAACCTCAAGTCTATTATGTAGGGTCTGTGCCAAATGTTCACCTAGTCTCAAGTCTATTATGTAGGGTCTGTGCTAAATGTTCACCTAGTCTCAAGTCTATTATGTAGGGTCTGTGGTAAATGTTCACCTAGTCTGAAGTCTATTATGTAGGGTCTGTGCTAACTAATCACCTAACCTCACTCTATAATGTACACTTTGAATTAGTCAACGTGCAAACACAATTTTGTAATGGTTTGACCAAAGAAATATAATACAAATGTACCGTAATTACTCAAGTAAAAGTCCATTCCTTGATTTGTCACTTGACAAGTGGAATTTTACAACTCTTCAACAATACCATTAGTAAACTCATGGTGATCATAAAATGAGTTACGTATGTATATGGTAAACTCATGGTGATCATAAAATGAGTTACGTATGTATATAGTAAACTCATGGTGATCATAAAATGAGTTACGTGTGTATAAGTCGGCCCCCTGATTTTGCCCTGGACGTTTGAGAGAAAAAAACTAGACTTGTACTCAAGTATATGCAGTAAGTCACCAAACATGACCTAGCTAAAGAAAAGTGGAAGCAGTATATACTTAATAATTGAGGTCACCAAAGCTCATGTAATAATAAATGGTTTATGTCCCTAGATGACACATGTGATTATAAGAAGAATTTCATTATAAAAAATTGTGTAACATTTCCCAACATCCCATTGAGGAATACACACAAACTGATAGAGAAAAATACTCCCCCCCCCCCACCCTGAACATATAAAAATAGGATTTTTGATCCCCTTGTATTTGTGAAGTAAATGCCATTATTTAGTTCAATTCACTAATAAGGTTCTAGCCCCCAAGACCACTGTCCTCTCTGAATAATCTCATATATCACATGAGTAATCCCCAGAGTGGGAACCACTGAGCATGGTAAACAGAAGTCAAAATGTTTTTTAAAAAATTTTTACTGTGTCAAATTTTTTTCATACATTACTTTGTTTTTATTTAAGTGCCGGATGGGTGATTGATATTTCTTTAGAGACAAGCTTGGGGGATGTAACAAAAAATATGATTCCAATAGTAAAAAATAATACTATTATTTGCATACGTTTCACATCGACGGCCGTTAATCACGACCCTTATGTTAAAAAATCTTTGTGTTTATTTGATATCTTTTCCACCTTAACTTCTGTCAATATCAGTGAATGGAATAGTAAATCTGTAGTTAGACTACCAATTAATAAAATTGGGAGAGAGATCATCAAGTCTGTCCTGGGATGGGATACCAAAACTTATTGAAAAATAATGACTTAAATATTGCATTAATCCTTCGCCTTTTTGTCACTAAAACAAGGAATAACAATAGCCAGCGTAAATGTCATTAAAATATAACAGAATAAAACCAACAATTATATCATCTGTTACAACCAACAATATAACGAAGCTAACATTCGGAGTCAAACAAGGGACAATTATAGCATCTGTTACAACCAACAATATAACGAAGCTAACAGTCAGAGTCAAACAAGGGACAATTATATCATCTGTTACAACCAACAATATATTATGTTTAGGAATGAAGTCAGTCATCAATAACTTATGGAATAAAAACGGAATGATTATCAAGTTCATCTTTATCTTTATCCAATCTAGGATTTCTGATCTCCAATCAAATTTTAAAAAAAATTTAGTTAAAATTCCAGACACAATAAAATTACTAACTCAAAAATGCCAACTATTTACATTTGTGTTAAAAATATTCAGAGACAAAACAGAGAGCACAAAACTTTGGGGCAGCGGGGTAAGGGCCATAACCTACTCAATTTTAATCATGTGAATACCCATAAAGTGTTTATGCCTTCTGGTTGCTTGACTACAGATTAAACTTTTTTAGACAACTGTCTAATTAGTATACATATATATATATATATCTATCTGTATATATATATATGAATATCTGTCTATCTATATCTATATCTATATATATATATAAATCTATATATATTAAGCTTGTTAACGGTTAACCGGCTAACCAGTGAACCGGTTATCAGACCAGGACCGGTCATTTTTATTCAGGACCGTAGGACCGTGTAACCCCCAAAAAAACAACAAAAAAACAACAACAACCAAAAAAAAAAAAAACCAGCGATAACGTAGTGAAAAAAAAACCACAAGCGGTAACGCGCTTTGCGCCTCCCCCTTTGTCGCGGTGAGTAAAAGCGATACCAAGATCCAGCTGGTTAGTTGTCGAGCCACTGTGACTGTACGATACGAGAGCTAACACAGTGCGCGTTTGATGTCAACAACGGTCAAGGCCGAGGCTGTTTCTATTTATATTAATTGTAGTCTGTTTCTTATAAACACAAAGAAAGCTATAAAAGCATATGACCCCATGACCTATCCGCATTTCCTGATCACCAGTTTATAGTCTGTTTCAGTTCAGGCATTCAAAAACTTATCGGCGCATGCCGCTTAGTGAAGTACATGTGCCTATATTATGAGAGGTATTTGAAAGACATAGCAACGATACCGGGCGCTTAATCGGCCCACAAATTCGAGTTCGGTCTTTTAGTGACAGTTTTTCTGCAAGTCAAAGGCATTTGATTACCACATTAATAGTACGCCGAATGTAGCTCAAACCCTATTTGAACAGAAAAAAACGGGGAGGGGGAACGTGTGCGTCGCAAAATTCAATTATTCTGGCAAGTTGACGATTAAAAAATAATGTTTTTTTAAATAAATTCCATTTTATCATCGTTTACTCTGTAGCATTATAATTTTATTATTAATTTTAATACGCGAGTTGATCGGCATCAAACACAAGAGAGGTAAACATGACGTCACAACGGACGGGGCGAGGCGTTGGTTTTTTAAACTAATGAAAAAACCTGGCTAACTTTAGCAAACGATTGAACCTGTCCTCTTATTTAGACCGGTGAACTACGAGTCCTCAAAATAAAATATAAAAAAGACCATTAACCATCACTGTTTAGTTATTTTTTGGATTTAAAAAAATGCTTTGAATTGAGGGCAATGCGGATAGAGCTGAACGCAAGCGGGGGAAGTGGGCTTTGATGCCATCAGACGATGCCAGGCGACAACATTCTCTTTTTAGTTCTCAAATGGGTCTCAAAACATTAGGTATATAAGGACGAGCGGTTAACCGGTTGACCGGTCTTTTTTTGAACGGTTAGTCAACATTAATATATATATATATATAGTTAGATAGATAGATAGATAGAGATATATATTAGAAAGATTTACAAAAATGTAAATTTCCTTCAATAAAAACTTAATAAGTAATCAAGGTTACAAAATTGAAATTTTAAAAATTTATTCATAAACAAAATTCAAATTTTTATTTTCTACAACAAATATGTTTAATTTTTGGTTCCCAAATACTGATATTTCAAATTATAATCCAAACTCATTTGTTATTTAATAATAAATAATGTGATTATAGCTTGCACCAATCAAACTTCAGTATGGAATTCGCATCAATCCACTACAAAAGCATATACTTGAAGACAACTGATTAATGGTATGGTAGCCAGCTGACTTGAAATAAGTCTCATATTTATACATAAACATAATATATTTTTATCAAAAGAAAATAGGAAGGACATGAGTGAGTAAAATAATCATTGTCATGTTGTGGTAGATAGAAAAACATTAAATGTCATGATGAAAACTGGCTGTTACCGTACTGAATGTGTAGACGTTTAGACTAGTAAATATTTGTTAAAACTTGAACAAAATCCACGCCTGACAATGAATCATCCACAGCAAATATTGACTATTGCCAATGTCCATTTAATTAACAGAAGAAAAACTAACACTAAAAGATGAGACACTGACACAGATGGCACTTCACTAGACAAGCCAAAGCTCACATATTAAATGGAAACATTTTGCTAACAGGGACAACTGAATTTTGTAAGTTGGGGGAAAAAATTGTCCAACAGACTGACTAGCGACAAGCCATGTAATCAAATCTGATCAGATTCTAGATCAAGTCTTCGCACACTAAATGTCAGTAGGTCTCACACTGGCAGCATAACCTCTGAGTAAACTGCTTGTTGGTCTCACACTGGCAGCATAACCTCTGAGTAAACTGCTTGTCAAATCTTTTAGACCACAGTTAACACAATGTCCTTCCATATTTTGGACACACAAAGTCTGCTCTTGGAGGTATTAAAAACACTTGAGAAATTGGCTTCTACTTGTACCTGTCCAATGCCTGGTCTGATGGTGTTATCTGAAGCTCAGCTGTTGTTGTAACTGTTGGGCATGTGAGTGACACGTCCACTGAAGGCTGAGGTCATCCAATGGTAAGACTGGCAGCTCAACCTGACCACAGCCAAGGGAAAATATAACATGAGGTTAGATACTGGAAGATGGATTATCAATACATAAATACAGTCAATCACACCAATTGTAGAGGACATGCAAAGTCCAAGAAAAAATTTTTTTTCTTAAGTTTGGAGTTTTTGTTCTGGTGCCAATGAGGATTAGAAGTTTATAGGGAGAGGTGATTTGGGGGATTTCAATGATAAATCAAACTAAACGTCTGTCGTGACTGTGCCCTCAACACAATGAGTTCTCTGCTACTAGTCTCATCAGTTGTTTTATTCATTCATATGGTTGATAACTAGGGGTGTATCCAATTCAAACTTTTGAAATCTGGCTGGAGTTGGAGCCGGATTTGTAAAAATGTTCGGATTATGGATTTGCTGGCGTCAGAGCCATTAAATATTAATATACTAGATTGTGCCGGGGCACAGGGGCGCCTGAGGCGCCCATTTTTTTTAGGGCGCCTACGGCGCCAACCTTTTTCAAAAGCCCAACTAACTTGGCCTTTTTTGATAAATACGAAATATTAAACTTTCTGAAATGTACGCAAAGGATTTAATAATAGGGGTTGTATTTTGCGCACCGATGCACACCAAACAATGACGTCATCATATTAAATATTTTTACAGCGCTAATCACCACATGATTTTTTAACTAACAAACTGCTGTAGACTGTCGTACATCGCTCCTCAGCGTTCCACATCCAGTGAGTGACCTGGGCTTTTATATTATTTATTTTATGGCTCTACCAGCCAGCCGGATTTATAAAATGTAATTCTGTCAAAGCTGGATTTGTAAAATGGCTGCATTAGCCAGAGCAGGAATCTGGTACACCTCTATTGACAATTAACTGATTTACACCTACATTTCAGTTTTAAATAATAATTGAGATGTATCTGGTGCTGTGTTACAATGGTGTTATCACATATCCTGACAATTACCTGGAATTTTTCCTCCCACACTGAACTGAGGGCCACCTTAAACCTGTCCAGATCTTTAGAGGATGTGAAGTAAAAGACCCACTGTACGCTGGAGACACCAGGTTCTTGAGACTCAAATTCCTGGAACACATGACAGCACAGACATTCAAACATGTATGAACATGACAGCACAGACATTCAAACATGTATGAACATGACAGCACAGACATTCAAACATGTATTAGGTTGATGGGAGTAAGAATACACTACTGTAAATATGTTGAACTGATGATATCTTATATCCCTATTTCTAAGTAGCTTGTGATGTCTAACAACATCAGCATTTATGTTTACTTAATAAAATGTTATTCAAATTATCATGTTTTTATATCAATTCAGTTTTTATATCAATTCAGTTTTTATATCAATTTAGTAGAAATCATTCTTTTTTAATTCAATTGAAAATGATAAAAGATTTTAATAAATTTTAATTTTTTTTATTAATGTTGGCAAGAAAGTAAACATTTAAAGGCAAACAATCTTTCAGACAAGTCAGCTTACATACAAGAATAAAACCTTACTATGACACAGTAGGTGGGACACTCATACAAGAGTAAAACCTTACTATGACACAGTAGGTGGGACACTCATGCAAGAGTAAAACCTTACTATGACACAGTAGGTGGGACACTCATACAAGAATAAAACCTTACTATGACACAGTAGGTGGGACAATCATACAAGAATAAAACCTTACTATGACACAGTAGGTGGGACAATCATACAAGAGTAAAACCTTACTATGACACTGTAGGTGGGACAATCATACAAGAATAAAACCTTGCTATGACACAGTAGGTGGGACAATCATACAAGAATAAAACCTTACTATGACACAGTAGGTGGGACAATCATACAAGAATAAAACCTTACTATGACACAGTAGGTGGGACACTCATACAAGAATAAAACCTTACTATGACACAGTAGGTGGGACACTCAACAGACAAACGGAGACTTGTGATGTCCTCAACTTGGGCCCGGCCGAGGGTACGGAAGAATTTAGTTTGCAGATCTTCATGGCATAGGAACAGCCGGCTGCATGACAGCACAGAACAACATGGTACACAAGTCCTTAGTGAGCTGCTGTCCTATATTCAATGTCAAGACATGAATTTTTTTTAACATCATGAATGAATTAGAACTTACTATCTCTAGAAGAATGTACTGGTTAAGCTTATAAATTAAAGGGGGGAGTTAATATTATTAAACAAGTTTAAACAATATAAAATATTGATATGATGGTCTAAAAGGAATGGGGCCTAAATTGTAAACTGTTATTAGACAGTAAGTACCTTCATTACTATGTTGTTTAATTAGATAACTTATTGTCTGAGGTCCCATAAATTTATTGAGTGCTTTAGGCCTGGTGTTTGTATACAGTTAAATCTCTTACCTCCATGCCCTGTGACACAGCCAGACACAGTTAAATCTCTTACCTCCATGCCCTGTGACACAGTTAAATCTCTTACCTCCATGCCCTGTGACACCCTGTGACACAGTTAAATCTCTTACCTCCATGCCCTGTGACACAGTTAAATCTCTTACCTCCATGCCATGTGACACAGTTAAATCTCTTACCTCCATGCCCTGTGACACAGTTAAATCTCTTACCTCCATGCCCTGTGACACAGCCAGACACAGTTAAATCTCTTACCTCCATGCCCTGTGACACAGTTAAATCTCTTACCTCCATGCCCTGTGACACAGTTAAATCTCTTACCTCCATGCCCTGTGACATAGTTAAATCTCTTACCTCCATGCCCTGTGACACAGTTAAATTTCTTACCTCCATGCCCAGTGACACAGTTAAATCTCTTACCTCCATGCCCTGTGACACAGCTAGACACAGTGCGTGTCCCCACTCTCTGATCTCTGTCTCAGAAGCAGCAGACAGGAACCAGCTGCCCCCATTGGCTATGACAAGCTCCACACAGTTGTTTCTGTCCTGCAGGGAGATGTGGCGGCACCCAACACACTGGTCACCCCCAAGCCCCAAGTAGGAGTGAGGGCGGGGGTCAGATTTGTTGTTGGACACAGTCAGCATTGAATTCCTGAAAAAGTTTATACAGAAAGAGTTTTGAAAATTCAGCTATAATAAAAAAGTTTTTACCATGATAAGTAACAATACTATTTCTTTAACCATCAAAATCTTCTTTACTTCCATGGAATAAACCAACCCTCACCCTCACAGCCAACGTCATCATTTTTAATATGTTGCTCTTCAGCCTATAGTCTGCTCCACCAATTTCTTTGAGCATTTCCCTTATTTCTCAAACAGATTCAACTCATCTTTATGATCAAACCATTTGTCTTGGTCAACCAAAAATATGTCCACCCCATGGTTTTAAAATGTTCAATATACTTTAAGGTTAAGTGCATAAACAATGAAAGGTTATCAAAACAATGATGTTACAACTCATGGTTTGGAAGAGTTCTCCATCAGCCACTGACACAGTCTGTGGTGACAACCATGTCATGGACTGAATGACCTACATGACAACTCTCAACATGGACTGACTGACCTACAGGACAACTCTAAACATGGACTGACTGACCTACAGGACAACTCTAAACATGGACTGACTGACCTACAGGACAACACTCAACATGGACTGACCTAATGGACAACTCTCAACATGGACTAACTGACCTACAGGACAACTCTAAACATGGACTGACTGACCTACAGGACAACTCTAAACATGGACTGACTGACCTACAGGACAACTCTATACATGGACTGACTGACCTACAGGGCAACTCTCAACATGGACTGACTGACCTACAGGACAACTCTCAACATGGACTGACCTACAGGACAACTCTCAACATGGACTGACCTACAGGACAACCCTCAACATGGACTGACCCACAGGACAACCCTCAACATGGACTGACCTACAGGACAACTCTCAACATGGACTGACCTACAAGACAACTCTCAACATGGACTGACCTACAGGACAACTCTCAACATGGACTGACTGACCTACATGACAACTCAACATGGACTGACCTACAAGACAACCCTCAACATGGACTGACATACAGGACAACCCTCAACATGGACTGACCTACAGGACAACCCTCAACATGGACTGACCTACAGGACAACCCTCAACATGGACTGACCTAAAGGACAACTCTCAACATGGACTGACTGACCTACAGGACAACTCTTAACATGGACTGACTGACCTACAGGACAATTCTCAACATGGACTGACTGACCTACAGGACAACTCTCAACATGGACTGACCTACAGAACAACTCTCAACATGGACTGACCTACAGGACAACACTAAACATGGACTGACTGACCTACAGGACAACACTAAACATGGACTGACTGACCTACAGGACAACTCTCAACATGGACTGACTGACCTACAGGACAACACTAAACATGGACTGACCTACAGGACAACTCTCAACATGGACTGACCAACAAGACAACCCTCAACATGGACTGACTTACAGGACAACCCTCAACATGGACTGACCTACTGGACAACCCTCAATATGGATTGACCTACAGGACAATCCTCAACATGGACTGACCTACAGGACAACTCTCAACATGGACTGACTGACCTACAGGACAACTCTCAACATGGACTGACTGACCTACAGGACAACTCTCAACATGGACTGACTGACCTACAGGACAACTCTCAACATGGACAGACTGACCTACAGGACAACTCTCAACATGGACTGACTGACCTACAGGAAAACTCTCAACATGGACTGACCTACAGGACAACTCTCAACATGGACTGACCTACAGGACAACTCTCAACATGTCCTGACTGACCTACAGGACAACTCTCAACATGGACTGACCTACAGGACAACTCTCAACATGGCCTGACTGACCTACAGGACAACACTAAACATGGACTGACCTACAGGACAACTCTCAACATGGACTGACTGACCTACAGGACAACTCTCAACATGGCCTGACCTACAGGACAACTCTCAACATGGACTGACCTACAGGACAACCATCAACATGGACTGACTGAACTACAGGACAACTCTCAACATGGACTGACTGACCTACAGGACAACACTAAACATGGACTGACCTACAGGACAACACTAAACATGGACTGACCTACAGGACAATCCTCAACATGGACTGACCTACAGGACAACCGTCAACATGGACTGACTGAACTACAGGACAACTCTCAACATGGACTGACTGACCTACAGGAAAACCTTCAACATGGACTGACTGAACTACAGGACAACTCTCAACATGGACTGACTGACCTACAGGACAACACTCAACATGGACTGACTGACCTACAGGACAACCGTCAACATGGACTGACTGACCTACAGGACAACTCTCAACATGGACTGACTGACCTACAGGACAACACTCAACATGGACTGACTGACCTACAGGACAACTCTCAACATGGACTGACCTACAGGACAACCGTCAACATGGACTGACTGAGCTACAGGACAACTCTCAACATGGACTGACTGACCTACAGGACAACACTCAACATGGATTGACCTACAGGACAATCCTCAACATGGACTGACCTACAGGACAACTCTCAACATGGACTGACTGACCTACAGGACAATTCTCAACATGGACTGACTGACCTACAGGACAACCCTCAACATGGACTGACCTACAGGACAACACTCAACATGGATTGACCTACAGGACAACTCTCAACATGGCTTGACCTACAGGACAACTCTTAACATGGACTGACCTACAGGACAACTCTCAACATGGACTGACCTACAAGACAACCGTCAACATGGACTGACCTACAGGACAACTCTCAACATGGACTGACTGACCTACAGGACAACTCTCAACATGGACTGACTGACCTACAGGACAACTCTCAACATGGACTGACCTACAGGACAACTCTCAACATGGACTGACCTACAGGACAACTCTCAACTTGGACTGACCTACAGCACAACTCTCAACATGGACTGACCTACAGGACAACTCTCAACATGGACAAACTCCCAGCTACCCACCTGTCTGATGAAAGCTTATTCAACATCGGGTATCCCCCAACTTACTTGATGACAACATAGACAGGTTTCCACACAAATCCTTTGATAGGGTCTTGTGTCCGTAAGAGGAGCTTCCCTTCCTTGTGAGAACCATCAGTTTGATGACTGAGGGAGCCGGATGGATCCTCCCAAAACACAAGGGAGTAGTCATTGATGTTAACATCAGTGGTCTGAAAGGAAGAGGAGAAGAAAACGATGATTTATTTTACATTTGAATGTTTGTATGAAAATAGATAAATAAATGTTTATCTGTATAGAAACATAGCACCACCCAAAGGCTGTCAAACATAGCACCACCCAAAGGCTGTCAAACATAGCACCACCCAAAGGATGTCAAACATAGCACCATCCAAAGGCTGTCAAACATAGCACCACCCAAAGGCTGTCAAACATAGCACCACCCAAAGGATGTCAAACATAGCACCACCCAAAGGATGTCAAACATAGCACCATCCAAAGGCTGTCAAACATAGCACCACCCAAAGGCTGTCAAACATAGCACCACCCAAAGGCTGTCAAACATAGCACCAACCAAAGGCTGTCAAACATAGCACCACCCAAAGGCTGTCAAACATAGCACCATCCAAAGGCTGTCAAACATAGAACCACCCAAAGGCTGTCAAACATAGCACCACCCAAAGGATGTCAAACATAGCACCATCCAAAGGCTGTCAAACATAGCACCATCCAAAGGCTGTCAAACATAGCACCATCCAAAGGCTGTCAAACTTAGCACCATCCAAAGGATGTCAAAAATTAGCACCACCCAAAGGATGTCATAAGTTACTGGATTCTCATATCAATGGACAAGTCACATTTATTGAAAGTCTTATATAAGAGTTGACTGAAAGATATTTAGTCTTTACATGCCACAAATGATGTGAAGAAAACTATGGTTTTTGAACAATAAATGACAGTATGCTTTTCTGTACACCAACAACTTGCTTACTTCACAGTGAAGCTCCTTGGAGATGTATTTCCTTAGAGCAATTTTCTGCAAAGGGACCTCACTCCCAACACTGAACCTTGATCTCACAGAAGTAAAGTTCTTGTTTGCTTTGTTTACAGCCTCAGTCAGACATGCCAGGATGGCTCTAAAAATAAGCATGGGGACAATGTGTTGAACATATACTTTTTTTGTTAATAAGAGGAAAAAAAAACAATTAAAAAAATAATAATATGTAACATCTCTGCACATAAATAAATTGTTCAAATTCACATATATATTTTTTTTCTTTTGGCTTCACACATCTCAAAAATATATTCAACATTAGAAAAATAAAGATTACACAAAATATGGAGCAAATTTCAAACCCTGATTTATGGCACGGCATAGCCACTAAATTCTTAGAAGTGAGATAAATAGAAATCAACTGTGACAATTTCCTGCTTACTTTGTTAAGGCCTGGTGTCCAGGTGTGATACAAATTCTCTGCTTCTGCTTATTTTTCCCGCGACTTTCTATATTCATTGTTTGATCATTGAGACCAGTCTGAGAAGGAAGGGACACAAATAGGCATGTCATCAAACAAACAAGCAATTACTTGGTCTTGAATAAGTCTCATAAGTTTGCTTATCAAATGTAACCCAAAAAAATCTATAATTAGCAATTTTAGACAATATTTTATTTTCAAACTCTTTGAGTTTTTGGAGATGTTTCTATGATACATATCAAAAAGAAGAGCTCTGTTAAACTTTGTTCTAATCCTGAGATAAGAGACCATGGGATACATTTAAATTAACTCTTAAAGTCGCAAAGCGTCGTAATGCGTCTCTTCCCGCTATCCCTAAAGCGTTGTAATGCGTCCCAAGATACAAATCTTGTTAGAATTGAGAACTCGGAAAGTAAAAACTCTTCAATGCTTGAAAAACGATGTATTCGACTTCCGGCAATGGCGGCCATTGCGGGCACTAGTGTTATCGCTCGATTCGCGATGTTTTTTGTAGTTTTAACAGGGTTTTTTCGAAGATACGTTTTCGTTATACTTTATTACTAAAATAATAGTACTAAACTACAGGTAAATATTGTTTCAAACCCAGTACGGTCTTTTGAATGCGTAAAATAACCATTCTTAGCCTTAAAAAATGAAGGCAGTATAACAATAGTATTATAAATGGATTTTACGCAAATTTTTTAATTTCATAACCGGTTGATCGTAATACGGGAAATCCTTACGGGACTGAGGCGGAAGTTTATTGAAAATCTTCTGGGGTTTTAAGAGTATTATTAGGAACGTCAATTAACTTACAAAAAAGTTACTTGTACATTTTGTTTGAAATTTATGCATTATTTTTTCCATATCTTATGCCAGTTAAGTTTATGAACTCTTAATGTGCCATAAGGTTTTTTGGAAAACTTCCGCCTCAGTACCGTAAGAATTTCCCCGAATAGCAATCAACTGGTTATAAAATTAAAAAAATTGCGTTAAATCCAATTTTATTATTATAATCATACAGACGTCATCTTTTAGAATAAGAATGGTTATTTTATGTATCCGAAAGACCGTTTTGAGTTTAAAACTATTTTTACCTGTAGTTTAGTACTATTATTTCAGTAATAAAGTATACCAAAATCGCATCTTTGAAAAAAAAACGTAAAATCGAGCGATCACACTAGCAAGGTAAACAGCTGCCATTGCCGGAAGTCGAAAACATTGTTCATCCCGCACTGAATAGTTTTTATTTTCTGTAATTTCGTTTCTAAAGAGAGTTTTATCGAGTAGCGCATAACCGCTCTTTAGTACTAAACGGTAAACCGCGGATTACCGCGCTTTGGTACATTAAGAGTTAAAAAATTTGTCAACACAATGGCAAATATTTTTTAAGATAAAATTTAATAAACATTTCTTCAACTTTGATTGATATATATGAAATAATACATACACAAAATGCAGAGAAACAGATAGAAAATTTTTAATAAAAACTATCCTTTTATATTTGTCACTTTGGATTTAAAATGAATTTTTTTTTAATGTTTCAAAGTTTGTTTTTTAGAAATGTAATCACTTTTTTTTAAAGCTACCATCAACAACAAAACACACAAAAAATTGCTCAGATGTAAAAGATATAAAATATACCAAGATTTCAAAAACGTTCTTTGTTAAAAGATACTTACAGTAATAAATATCAGATCCACTAACATGGCGGTAGAATGGAGCACAAACTTACGACTGGCTTCTCTATACTTGAGCAGGTAAATACATTGATCTGATATAAGAATATAGACCACACTAGAATCTCCTTCAACCTGATTCTCTCTGGAAGCATACATCTGAAAACAATTTTTTTGTTACATATTAGTTAAATTATTTTTAGGGCTGCAGAATTAAAGATTGATGAATCGATTAATCATTTTAAAAAATTTAATTGATTAAAATTAATTTGATCAATTAAAACTTAAGAATATATTTCAAATTTTTTTCCAATTTATTAACAATTTTTATTTTTTGTTAATTAACATACTTTTCCTTCATATTATTATTATTATTTATTTAGATATGCATATGTAAACAAAAAGGTTTTTCTTTCTTATTTCTTGCATAACAGAACGAATTTGCTGTGTTTCATCACAAAATTTGGGAGCCATGGAAATACTGAGACTAAACCGTTTTTGCAAAATAATAAATCGCTACTTAACTGGATCTACATATGTGTTATAAAAATAATTAATCGAAATTTTTTCAAAAATAATCAAACAAATTTTTTTAAATCAGCACCAGCCCTAATTATTTTAGAAAGACTCAAGACTATTGATTATTCAAATAATTATTGTTTGTATGATTGTTTCAGCCCAGACTTTTTGAAAATAAGTCCAGCTCAGTTAGAAGGTCATTTCATGATAAGACAATGATATTTAACACAAATATCCATCCACATACAGAGTATTTATAAAGAAATAACTTCTTTCCACATTTAATTACATCAATTTATCCAAGCTGTTTACATGCACTCTTGTCAACTGGGCATTATGGAGAAAAAAAGGAGGTTATAAGACTGTTAACTCAAGAACTTAGTAACATCTGAGGAAATAGATTTTACTGTTATTCTTTCATTATAAGAGTCGGCAAATCTATATCTACCATAATTACAAAGCCAATGGTCTATAATAACATGATTCATATGTTTCTAACAATCCATTTTGTTTACACAAAAAAACAACATAACATATGTGAAAAACTAATCCAAATTTAAAATGTTCAATAACTCAATATGGAAATGGTGAAGCTAGACAGGTGAGAGATCTTCATACTTTTTTTTTTAACTGGTATAAAAAAAATGAAAACAGTCACCACCAATAGTGACGAGAATAGAGGAGTATCATACAGGAGCAGCTAAAATATCAAAAAAATGAAAACAGTCACCACCAATAGTGACGAGAATAGAGGAGTATCATACAGGAGCAGCTAAAAATGTCCATACCTGAATAAACTTTTTCTTTCTGGTATATAAATATTAACATTTAATTTGACAAAGCGCTGTAATGCGCACCTAGCCTATATTACTCTCTTTAGAAACGGGTAGACAGATAAGTAAAAAATCTTAAGTGCATGAAAGGAGATGTATTCGGATTCCGGCACTGGAGACCGTTGCCCTTGCTAGTGCTATCGCTTGATTTGCAAATTTTTTTTTAAGCTTTTATGCCTTTTTTTTTTTTAAAGATAAGATTTTGATATAATTTATTATAAAAATAATAGTAATAAACATTATAAACTACAGGTAAAAAAAAAGTATGAAACTCAAGACGGTCATAAAATAACCATTCTTAGCCTAAAAGATGAAGTAATAAAAATATAAATACATTTTCAGCAATTTTTTAAACTTCATTTAATTTGGGAAATCCTTACAGGACAGAGGCGGAAGTTTAACAAAAACCTTATTGGGCTTTAAACATTAAAACCCGTAAAACCAAAAGTGTTGAGATCAGAGTATTGTAGAGGAATAGCAAAAAATGTCAATACCTGAATAAAATTTTCATCTTCATGGGTCATGATGTCCAGCATAATTTGAAGCTTGGTGTTGTTATCTAAGCTAAGAAAATAGCAACAAAAAAAAAAAGGAAACCCATCTTAACAAAGATGTCAACAATATTATGACTCATTACAGTTTCAGTGTCAGAAAACACAAGATGTCAACAATATTATGACTCATTACAGTTTCAGTGTCAGAAAACACCCAAAAAATTTTGTACACAAAGTTTAAACAAAATCTAGGAAAACGGGAAATTAAAAATCTTTCTTTATACATTTAGAATGTAGAGAATTTTGGTTTTCCTTACTCAACGGCCAAATCAATGTTTTCTTCCTGTACGTTGATTTTATCACCAATTATATTTCCTGGTGAGGAATCAGAGCTCTGAAGTATGTAAGACACGTAATCCTGC
The DNA here is from genome assembly GCA_002072015.1 of Radix auricularia. Taxonomy (NCBI): domain Eukaryota; kingdom Metazoa; phylum Mollusca; class Gastropoda; family Lymnaeidae; genus Radix; species Radix auricularia. The sequence continues at coordinate 55,021 of MUZC01001453.1, forward strand.
AATGTGAATGGTGTGTTATATTAAACAATTTTATATTATACAATCTTACATTATATAATGTTACATTATACAATATTTTATTATATAATGTTATATTATACAATACTATATTATATAATGTTAAATTATACAATATTACATTATACAATGCCATGTTCATCTTAACCCCAGATAATATAAGAAGATAATGTCCAGAAGAGATTTGCAAACCTTGAATTCAAAGCATCTGACAAAACAATTTGTTAACACTAATTTATATGTCAGTGAAATCATAAATCTCAAGTTACTTATCTAACTAACTCTGTTTAAAGTATCTTATTTTAGATATACAGACGCTCCTTCTATGCAGAAGATAATTGCGTCCACAGACCGTGAGAGATGATCTGTTGGCAAGTGATGCAGCGGTCACAGGCCACGGCTATAGGGGTTCCACGCATTACCCCAGCCGCCTAACTATTGTCTAGTTAGGTACCCATTCGGAGCTGGGTGACTCGGGGATTCCTCAGGCCCGGGAACAAATCCTTGCCTTCGCGTGGATTTGAACTCGTGACCATCGGTACGACAGTCGAGCGCGCTACCTCTCGACCACCAAAGCTGTTTAGTGCACATCAAACACCAATAAACAAGAGGTGAAATAAAGGGGACAATAAGAATATTAGTTAAATCTAAGGGTACAGTACAAATATTAGTTAGATCTAAACTAATGACAACAGATGAGATTATTGTTACCTGTGTAGCTGCCCAAGAATTACCAGCTACTTCTGAGGACTCACTTCTGGTTGGAGTATGACGGCTTGAATCCACAACCTGCTTGTCAGAGCCATGGTTGGAATAAAAGTCCAACTCATCTTCTTGCTCCTGAGAAGATTTTCCTTCTGGTAGAACATGGTGACTACCATTGCTCTGGACTGGTGCTCCTGAATTTCTCTGGTTGTGGTGAGCTGAAGAAGCGGGATTATTATGTGATGACACATCAGGTAAATGGTCACTTTTAGACTTGGCTAAAGATGAGTTGGATTCACTGACAGCAGCGACTAATGTCTGAGATGAGCTATGATTAAAGCTGCTGCTGTTTCCGTTATGCCTCAAGTATTGATGTGACTTTTGTGAGGAATCTGAAGTCACTCTAACACCAACCAAATTTTGGTCTTTTGTAACATCAACATTTCTGTCATTCTGATGAGCTGTTGTGAATTGGCTGGAAGCTTCATGAACTTTCTCTACCTGACAGAGCTCAGCAATCTTATCTTGTATTTGTGCCAAGGATGACATGTGACTTTTTGTTGATTGCTGCCTGCACCCACCGGAGATCTCGTCCCTTTTGTGACCAGAACGATCTTCTTGGGGGACACTGGAGGGGACGATGTCACCATTTTCTAGGGGTTGCTGGGTGGAGGGCGGTGTATTTGGCTCACTGGTGGCTTCCATCAGCCCACATATATCCACCCCTGAATCATACTGAGGAATAGAGGCTGTGGTGACCTCCTTGTCCCCATTAACGTGTACTGAATCTACAACACTCTGAGGTCTCTGGCTTTCAACCACATAATTTTGATCAAATTTCACTGTTTTATTAACAACTTGGTTTATTGCCTTTGAAGATTCATTAACAATTGAAGACAATGTTACGGCATCTCCTGATGTTGTTTCTCCTTGAGAATGGGATCTCGATTTGTCAGAAGAATATTTCTTGCTTGACGCGTGTTTCTTCTTCTTCTGCTTGTTACTGGCAGCCTTCTTGGGTATATGAATGACTTCAAGAGACTCACCCTCCATATCCTCGTCTCCTGCAGGAACAATACTCTCCAACCTCTGGTGCCTGTCTGGGTCACCAATGGAGCCCACAGATGTCAAGGACAAAGTGTCGCTTGGTGTTCCGCTCCTCGGCTTTGAGTGGACGAATACATCCGTGGGAGTGATGCTGCGCTGTTTAGTGGAGCTGCTGGGCACGCTATCGTTGGGATAGCCAGAGTCTGCAGAGTACGTACTGGCTCTCATGTGTATGGCCTGGTCTGTCTGCAAGTGGACATCCAAGCTGGTAATGCTGGCACAGTCAGAATCACTGGGCAGTTGATTTCTGGAGTCTGGTGAGCTTGGGGCAAACTGTTGGGTCATCAGAGGGAAATATATTTACCTTGTGATATAAATCATTTGCAAATTTTGTCTTCACAAAGTCTTTGTATCAATTAAGAGGTAAAATAGTGTTAACTACCGTAACTGCTTATAATGATAATGAAGCATTAAATTCTCACAAAGAGAAGAGTTTTGAACACTTTAAAGTAAAAATGATCAGATTACAGGGATTTCATCCAGAATGAGCAAAGAAATAACATTTATTTTAATATATTTTTAGAAATTTGAAATCAAAAGTTAAGGAAAATAAATATTTTAATAGGACAAGAGTAGGAAAATGTCCTCTACTTACATCTGATGCTGACCTCATGCTGTCTGTCCTTAAAAAACCTGCACGGCTGACATGAGACACAGGGGACCCTGTGAAAACATCTCCCTCCATCTCAGTGTCTGTCCGACTGCGGGGTGGGTAGGCATTAAGATCAAGATACGGTAAGTCCTGGTAGATTTAAAACAAGTTTATCAATTCTCAGATCAAGCATTCATTTCTATATAGTATTAAAATAAAAAATCTGGAGCAACAAATTTATTCTCATCTCTATTGTCAGAAATGTATTTTTATTAAAAAAATATAGTTTCATTAAATATGAAATGAATGCTTACATAATTTAATTTAAATGTAACACAGTCAAGGCCTGAGGTCAAGGTCAGTAGCTGATTCATTCTCTGTGGAAACACCAAATTGTTATATTGAGCACACACACTAAAAATTTAATAATTAACAAAAGTAATTTAATAGTTATAGAATCATCTATGATTTATCTAGATGATTTTCAAAAAGAATTTAACTATTTTTTTCTTAATTTTTCACTATATTAAATAGTTTAAAATAACAATATTACATTGCAAAATTTAAAATAAAAAATAATCATCATTAAAAACAAGTATTGTAAATCAATGATTAAAAGTACTATTTTCAAAAATTAGTTCATTTTTTAAATATTTTTTAAAAATGAAAACCAATCCAATATTCTTATATAGGTCAGTGATTCTCATTGCATTATACTATATATTTGTTTGTATATGCAGGCATAAATTCTAAGTAAATTTTAATGGATCAGATATATGTGGAACATAATATTACACTTTAAAAATGTTGACATCAAAAGGACTTACATCTCCATCAAGTAACAAGGCATCCTTTGAATAATACTTCTTTAAAAGCTTCTCATTGTCTCCCAAAAGTTTAATGTAGCTCTCCAGCAAGCCTTCATTTAAAGATGCATAGAGCCAAGCCCGACCTGCAGATAAAACATCTCATCTTCATTTCATTTAAATCAATCAAGAAATTTCAGTTATTTGTTTAAAAAGGCTCAACTCATAAAACTTTATTTGATACACAACATTCAGCATTTAAATTATACATTGTATCTCATCTACTATCTTGACATTTCAAAGCTTTTTATGCAAGTCTGTTAAATAATATGACATTGAATAAAAGTAAAACAATGAATACTGTTTAAAAAATACTTTTCCTCCTATTGGATAGATTGTAAATGAACACTCCCCATTTTACCTTGTTTCCATAACAATTTTCACATACAAAAAAAAAAAAAAAATTTGTTCCAAGACTACTCATGACTAACTGGATTAACCATAACCTTGAGGCCCAGCCATTACCTATAGGTCTGCCCATAACCAACAAGTCTAACTATAACATATAGATCCAAAAATATAAACATCTTTGTTTGAAGGACACAAGTAAGATTTTTTAAAATATACATGTAAAATGATATTGAACAATCAGGAATCACTAGTGGCCTTAGATGGTGCTGGGATTGATGTCATTGGTAAATTTATAGCAACACACAATGAAGTTTCATGAATTTTCTACTGCATTTGACTTAAAAATGAGAATGTGAATGAGTTAGGGATTATATAGTTATGGGTTATTCATATAGTTGTAGGCTATCCATATACTAATGGGCTATCCATATAGTTAAGAGTTCTCCATAAAGTTAGGGAATATCCATATAGTTGGGGGCTGTGCATATAGTTACTTCCCCAGGGGTGTACTTAGAGATACTGCTGTCAAGGGATGACCAAAGGTTTCTTCCACTTCATTTCCATAAAATAGATGATAAGTAACAATAAGTATAAGAAACAAATGCCAAACGTGTTTGAAAGTCATGTTCTTCCTATGCCACTGTATCTACCCAATGAAACACGAGAGACTAATGGAGATAAGAAAATTTAACTTGTGAGCACCATGATCAAATTATGGTTTTCAGAGAGAACACTTAGGTACATTAAACTTTAAAATATAATTTTTTGAGATGGCTAAATTATTTTTGTCAAATTAATGGGCTGCCTTGCATTAAAAAATGCATTGCAGCACACCAGGGTGTTTTGACACAAAGCAATAAACCCATGGCTTGATAAATGGTGGAGAAATTCAGGTTACTGATGTGGTGTGATGGCTTTCTTGGACATTTTTAAAATAAGGAATGGCTGGGATTCAGTGAAACTTCTTTATTTTTAGGCTTGGGGAATGGTTAAGTAATAGAAAGAATAAAAAGGGGGGAAAAGGGCTATTTTAACTCTCAAAAGACTTCAGTTTTTTAACAAATTTTACGGTCCCAACGACACACCGTTTCCTAATTGGTGTCATTTATGTAATTTTGGAGCTATCTTCAAGTATTATATATCAATTTAAAGATATTTGAATGCTCTTTAATTCTGAATAGTTTTCATTCATAAATTATGTTAAATAGATTTTTAATATTTTTTTTACAACCAAATTTTTTTTTTAAATTTCAAACAAAAACAGAACATTAAAATTTCTCAAAGAAGTAAAAAAATACATGCTCCCAAGTATGGAAATAAAAGTGCTATTTTATTATTATATATTCATTACTACAACTAAGATTCAAATTTGAAGAGAAAAGATTCATAAATAAAAAAGTTACAATTTTTTTTAGAAAAGATACAATTTTAGGAAACTTCGGCTAAAAAAAGCAAAAATTAATTAAAAAATTTTTTTTTAAAGGAAAAACACATATTATATGAAAATATCTCTTTGCAAATTTAACCTAAATGAATTAAGTATATAAGCTTTGTAAAATAACTATTTTAGCATGGAAATATGTCTTTAAATCATCATATAGACATAACCAAATGATTTAAAATATAACTAAATACTGATGTAATTTTATGAAATTCTTGTTAACAATTTCTATTTTCATTAAAACACAAATATGTATCACAAACAACAAATTGGAATGTTTTGAACACTTAACTAACATTTTAACATGCAGTTCTTTGAATTCTCCATTTAACTTTGTCCTTCTCTTCGCAAATTTATAAACAATTAGCATTGTGAAAATTATACACAAGTGAAATTGTCTTATTGTTCTACCTTTGAACAGTTAGTAACTGATTATCCTGAACTCACCAATAATATAATAAATCTTGCACTTTGTATTTAAATAAATATACAGTAATCTCACTTGGCATAACTTGTCACATTTATTTTCAGTATAGGCATCGGAAATTTTCAGGAAACTCATTACTCCCTTCAATCTGTCCCTTGTTATAAAGGGCCTTGCCCAAAGTCAATTTTTAAGGATTACTTTACCATAGCCTTGTAATAAAAGCTTGAACAAGTCTTGCATACACTTGTAGGCCAATAAGTCTGTAAAATTCATCCTGTGGGAAGTCCTACAAATTTTTAAAAACAGACAGTTGGTTTTTTTTTGCTCATTGTCTTGCGCATATTTATTTGCGCAGGAACATATGTAATCAGACTCAATAAAATCTGAGATAAAATATAGTTTGAAAGTCTAATTGTCTCAGAAATCTCCTTATATCTTCTCTTGTTTTTACACCTGGGAGCTGCATATTAGGTACCCTCTCTGATGTAAATCCATTTGGAGCACCAGTCTTTATCCTCACATCCATTGATCATTTATTTTGACAAAATATAATTTTTAAAAAAGATTATTAGTTTAGTTATAAAATAATCTATTGCATACATTCACATGCTAAATGCAAACAAAAATATAAGACATGATCTACTTATAATATGGTTTTATTGATGAACACTGAGCCTATCAAGTAACACAGCTGATCAATGTTTACAAAAATATCGATGGAAACGACATTGTTTACATATCACATTTGGGCTTACTGACAAAAATAATACACATATATTGTGATTTGTGCTACTTATTTCAATTTAAAAAAATGTTTGCATGTATTCTTTGTATGTATATGAGGTACTAAAGCAAATATAATTAGTTATAATAAGCCGATTGTATAAATTCTAATACTAGTACATGAGAGACGACAAAATGTGAACAAACCTTGTAGCACAATTCTCTTGATAATAACTGTCATTTCCGTATCAGATTCTTCTGAGGAACTTTCTTCATCAAAAATATCTTCTAAGGAATAACTAAATTCCTCTTCACTATCATAATCTGAATCCAAATCCATGATAACAATGTTTTTGTCCGTAACAACAAGCTACTTGTGTGTACAAAACGCGAGGAAGATGGCGGAAGAAATTTTTTTAATTTTGAAACTTTGATACCAGATTTTTCAAAAAATAATAAAGTAAAAGAGTTTTTCTTATTGCCAAATAAAAATTTAACCATTTCATATAGTAGATTTTTAATTTCGCACTTAAGCTTAAATTAATATAAAAGTTATGATTTTTTTATTTCATGTGACAGATATGCACCATTTTTCAATCTCTCGTCTTTTGAGAGTTAATGAGGCTACTTAGGCCCTTTCTATTTTCTTATTTAGAAGTCTACTACGAAGTTACAACATTCAGTATCAGTATTTAATTTTTGTCCAAAAAAAAAAATGATAATTAAAAATATATAGAACCACTAAAAAGATTATTTTTGTAGTATAGTACTTTTAAAGCTTAAAATCATAGTTCATACAGCAAAATCATAGCTGTAGCAAATCTAAATGAAGCTACTACATCCCCAACTTTTGTTAAATTGAGTTGAATTAAGTGATTCAATTGATAGCACTAAACCTATCCATATATACAAAACTTCACATTAGTGAGGCCAGGCAAGAAACAAGAAATAGATATAAACATACCTCTACCCAAATCAGTCGTGACATTGACAAGTATCTCTATATCCCTGATCATGCCTTTGTGTGACAATTGCTTAACAACACGCCAGTAGCCGTGTGTCACTTCTTTCAAACTGAAAAAAATACAAACATTTTAAATGTTAATTTACTGATGAATCATTAGTTATTATGTATTTTCATTACATTTTTTTTTTATATATGAATGAATCTTATTCATTTTGAAGAATATTGACTCCATAAAATTGAAGAATGCCAATTCAAAGAGAAATGTATTTCTGGTGCCTAAATGTAAAATTGTAGCACTTACCCATGAAGCATGGCATGGTCTAAGTTTTCACACAATTTATGACAGGGTCTATCACCATTTCCTAAAGTAACACCAAGTTCACTTGCTCCACTTCCTAGCACAGGATCATTTGATTGATAGAAGAGCAATTCCTGAATCTGGTTTAATTTTTAAAAAATGAACAAAGTTTAAGGAATGATCAAGGTATTATAACAATTAAGTCATTATGCTCTTTAACAAGCTAAAATTAAGATGAATTTTTTAAAAAATATGAATTTCTAAATAGAGCTCTTTATGAGTGACCATAATAATATGTTAGGAGAGTCTGTGGGCCTGTGGGTCAGAGAGATAGTAGTTGGGGTACTTAAGCTGTTATGATTTAATTACAGGTGGACAATGTGAAATATTTTAATATTTACGCTTCGCTATTACTGAAACAGGTTGCCTAAAACTAAAAGGTTTGAAATGACTAAAATGTGTCAGGTGGATGATTATGGATGCTGTTTCTATAATTTTTGGTGTTGTTTAACAATTAAATTTTTAATTAAAACAAATACTATTATGATCGACATCATTATCATAATCATTATAATTAATGATGTTCATATTTAGGCTGTATGCTATATATTTAGCTTAGCCTATTTACAATTTCAATATTAATAGCTATCATATTATTAGTATTAGCCTATTAGCTAAATGACCTATAGATTAGTGGCGAGTGTGCTTTTAATTTAAATAAAGTCAGTCTAACTGTTACTGTACTGTTACATTTTTCTTGGCTTTACTTTGAGAGTAACGCAGATAATTTTCACGCTCACGCAGCTGTGGGAATAATGCTTGAGTTTAATTTTTAATAAATTTTATTTAAATACAGAAGACTGAGACAGGTGGTGCAACTAGCCCTAGCCTAGAACTTATGTCAATTCTGTGTGAATTTTAAAGACAACAGTGTGACTGACACGACTGACACTGAGAGTCAACAAGCACTGTTACAGACACTTAACTACTTTACACTCACTCAATGAAATTATTATTATTAAGATTGAATGTAAAATGTTAGTATTTGAGTATTTGTTAGTTCAATTGTCAATAGTCAATAAGTTAAATGATCATGAACATGTTTTTTGTTTAATCATAATAATCATGTTTAAATTAAAATTTTAAGCTCCACTTGATTTGAAGTTTTAACATCATAAAATTGACTCAATATTACCGTATTTTACGTACCTAGACGAAGAATTGATTATTATTAGTAGTAATATTAGGGCAAATTTTTAATAAATTAAATAAATTGGATATCGAACCAACCGATTTTATAGCTTTGGAAATATTATCGATAATTTTGTCTTTCAGCCTCATTCGTTCTGCAGGTCGTGCCATCTCCTACTTAACAAATGAAACTGCACATGTGTAAGCATACATGACGCGTGACTCCAAAACACTTGAAAAATGAAACCATTGCTAGTTATTAATGAAGTTATTTTCAAGACTTAGGTCATTTATTTATCTCCGTTTTGTTCTAAAATCACGGGTTATAGCAGCTGATCAAAACAATGTATTACAGATGGCGCTGTCTCCATGCAAGATACCGGAAGAAAAATGTGGGCGTGAACTGAATTTCAAACCAAAAATAACTAGAAAATGTTTAAGAAAACAAAATTAAAAGAATGTGGGGGTAGCCGGGGGTGGCAAGAAATGCTAGAGCTCATTTTTAACGTTCCTCCATTAAATAATTTATTTTTTGTACAATTGAAAAAAAATTAGGAATGTTAACGATTAACTTAAGTTTAATCGTTAACTTTTGTAACTTTTAATTTCGAATAAAGGGAAAACCAACATCTTGTTGACAATATATCCAGCCGAGCTGAATTTTTGTTCACATGGCTTTAAACTTTGACTTTAGACTTAGATTGTCTCAGTGAAAGTTTCTTATACTGTAGGGGATGTTTGTTTTGCAGATGATATCTTAAGCGAAGTTTTGAAACCATTAAGCAGCGTGGCTGTGCAGATATTTGACCGACGCCAAGCAGGAGTTAAGAATCATCTCACCGCCGCGGCAAATTTGTAAAATATTGCACACAAATATGCCTAAGGGCGTTGTGCCAGGGTTGTCAACCGTCCATAAATTTTCGGACAGTCCGTAAAGATTTGTCGTAAAATTGCTGGTTCGTAAAATTCCGTTAAAAAAAATAATAATAAGTCCGTAAAAAATTGACAATCTCAATGTTTAAAAAAAAAATCACTAAATTTAGGTTTGTGATATCTATTTCCTTAATTTTAATTTGTAAAGTGTTTTAGTGACATCTCGCGCTCTATTAATAACTGTAAGCGCTTTCTGGACAGCTAGGCTCGCGTATCGAGACGCATCGCGGCAAGTTAAATTTGTTTAGACAGATCGTTAGTTGTACGTCACAATTACGCATAAATTATTAGGACATGAATGTAAAAAAGCGGAAAAGATGAATACAAGCAAAGACGATAGCGGCACTATAGCCGCAGTGAAATAAACGAAAACGAGGATAAAATTGTCAAAAAAAGCTAAGTTAACAAAATGTGCTATTTTCAACCTATATGGATTACAAATGGCGAATTTAAGGAGTGGATATCAACGGACAATGATTCCAAATATATCGCTGTATGTACGTGCTGTAGAATGATAGCGTTGCATCTGGTGGGGTACGAAACGTTCGCAGCCACGGTAGAAGCGCAAAACATATTCAAGCTTCCACATGGAACATCAGAAGTAGAACGCTTTTTTCTGCTGTTAGTTTATTAAAATCAAACTTGAGAAACAAATTGTCTACTCCAATGTTGGAAACTTAACTGGCTGTGAGAAATGGACCGGGAAAAATTACTCCCACAATGATTGACAGTGTAAATCTTTCTATGTATAATCATAAGCAGGAGGAATTAATCACTGTCAATGATGATGAATGTCATACAATAAACTAACGTTTTAAAATATGAACATGGTAATAGTAATAGAGACGTGCTCATATGGAGACTTTACATTTTTAGCTACAATGCTTGGATTATGCTTCATATTCGTTTGTTTTAAGGTAACCATTGTATGTTAAATGAGTCCGATAAAAAAAATTTGTCCGTTTTTTTTTTGCACACGGACCAACTAAGCTTCGTTAAACTTCGATAGAACATTGATACGCCTTTCATGTTATTTAGACATAAAACTAATTCAAGTGCTTCACAAAATATTTGAAATTTATTTTTAAAACGATTAAATTTTACTAAAATAAAATAAAGAATTAAATTAGAAATAATTTTTTTTTTTTAATGTGACTCCACACTTTGCCTGACCTACTTCTCCCTGCCACACTTTCTTACACCACCCCCTTTCCCCCTTGGAGCAAGACGTACTTTATGGACGGCCCCTTATCTATTATAAGATGGTGCAAATTGTTTTGTGTCGATTTTACCCATTATTTATTTCTTTAAAATAAAATTTTAATTAAAACACTCCTTTTAAAACTTTCACGTGTAAAATAAAATTAATCAATAACTTATTTTGCATGCATCAATGATAAAGTGATTTCATTGCTAAAACTACAAGACCAAACGGCTTGTGTATTTGAATTTCAACACAATAGTTCACTTAACGCGCGCCTGTGTATATTTGTTTTCATCGATAATCCTCATTAATTAAATAATACGTGATTTCTTGGACGTCCGCTAATTACTTTAAAGTCTCATGGTTCCCAACCTTTTTTTGGGTGGCAGCCCATTTTTATAAAAGCCATGCGACCCGTAACCCCTGTGAAACTTAAATAAGTTAATTAAGTTTTTACAAAATTGGACAAATTTGCATTATATTAAATATGTTTAGTCGACAGTTGTTGACCTCAAGAAAACCCTCTCCGACCCCTTTTAAAGACATCGCATGAGACTTTTTCACATCATCCAAAAATTGTGTAACCTAACTGTACGATCATTGCGTTTTTTTCTTTCTTTTCTTCTTTTTTTTTTTAAAATTATTTATTTATTATTATTATTATAATTTTATTATTATAATTTTTTTTAAGTACAAGGACGCTGAGTAAAGGATCATAATTTATAATTTATACTGTTCCACCTTGCTCTTCAGCTTTGTAAAAAATGCCAAGGCAATGCGGGATTTAAAAAAAAATAAATAAAAATAAATAAATAAATAAAAAAATTAAAAAAAACTTTTCCTACAGACTTTATTAGTGATTTAAAAGTTTATAGTGTTTTAATTTTCTTTGCCAGGCAACCCATTCCCAATAACCTAAATTTTTTCTATCATAAAGATTAAGAAAAGTGTATTTTATCCCTATGTATATTTCTGAAGGTTGTATTAAATTATCTTTGTGTTGTAGATCCACTTTAGAATCAATTGCTCTAGGAGTTATTTCTACTTCACTTTTAATTCCTTTAAATTCTATTTAATGATTAAAGTAATGGCGTTACACAAAAAATTTATTTAAAAAAAACAAAACTTCTCCATTGTTTTTCATTTTATTGATTAAATTATGTTCAGTTTTTAAATCAGCCAAGAAAGAAGACAAAAAACATCATACACACAAAACTTTGTCGCTGACACATCTGAATTTTTTTTTCCTTTTTTTTTTTTTTCGCCAAACAGGCAACACTGTCTGTAAACTCAAGTCATGTGAGACATTCGTCTTTTTTGTGTGTTCCAAACAAAATAGTTAAATAGTGTTTTGCGAGAGATTAGATGGGTTTCTCCATAGATTGAAATGTAACTTTAAAAATTAGTTCTTTACTCAAATGTTTAAACTGCAGTGCTAAGAAATATGGGTTTTTATTGTAAAGTATCGAATTTAAGCTGCCCTTAAGTTATCTCAAGAAAAAAGGGTGCGTACCTACAAAGTTATACACATGACATGACGTCAATTTCTCAGGGACTGATCTAGTTTTTAAAGTATAACAATAAGAACAACAACAACACCACCACCAACAACAATAATAATGAATAAGTGTCAGCTACTATCAAATTAGAAACAGTTGCCTCAGCTGTGTCTGGCTGTTGAACTTGTACTGTTGTCTTCAATGCCAATGATAAGTCAGATGCTGCAGACGCCCCAAAATCTTTTAATAACGGCATTTCGGAGTCCCGCGATTGGTCTACTTTTTGTTGTTGTTGTTTTTTTCTTTTTGGGCCTGTACAAAAATTTCTGATATCCATCTTTGGTAATCCTGCAGTTTCTACACGAATATTATTTCACAGCAAAAATTTAATTTTCTCGCGAGAACTTACGTTTTTAACTTATTAAATGCATTAATATATGATATGTTGTATTTTAGCTATTATCTTATCTTATCTTATCTTAGATATACATACAGACGCTCCTTCTATGCAGAAGATAATTGCGTCCACAGACCATGAGAGATGATCTGTTGGCAAGTGATGCAGCGGTCACAGGCCACGGCTATAGGGGTTCCACGCATTACCCCAGCCGCCTAACTATTGTCTAGTTAGGTACCCATTCGGAGCTGGGTGACTCGGAGACTCCTCAGGCCCCGAGAACAAATCTTCACCTTGGTGTGGATTCGAACTCGTGACCATCGGTATGACAGTCAAGAGCGCTACCTCTCGACCACCACGTCCCACAGGCCTACAGCACTAATTTGTAAGTCTTATTAATTTCTAGGATTTTTTAAGGCCCATATGTTATACTAACTTGAATTTAAGCGAAAATTAAACCCTTTAATAAGGCATTATCAGTTTAAAGAAAAAAACGTTGTTTTTTTGCCCCCCCCCCCTGGAAAAATAACTAGCGACGTCCATGCTGACAATATGGATACATAAAAGATTGTGCCATGAATAAAATCAATATTCAAGGAATGAACGCTCTTTTATCAATTTCCAACGTAACAATAATCAATGTCTATTTCTAACGTTACAATAGTAATATTACTTTACGGGCGTGAAAAAACGTGTTTTTGAAGGCCATTATCTATATGATATATTTAAACGAAGTGGTTATCCGCAGAATTCTGGGGATAACGCTAAACGTTATTCGCAGAATTCTAAATGAATCTTCTGAGTCGTGAGATAGAAATCTCGGTCACATGACCGCTATTCAGATCCGCTAGGCTTAGTAAACTGTAATTTTATAAAATTGACTTTATAAATTTTAAAAGACCATTGACGTTCGAGTCTTCCTGGTCTCATCGATAGTGCGTAGGATAGCTGGTAGTTATGTTTGAGGTTCGACTCTCAGTTGCGGAATCTTTTTTGTTTTGTTTTTTTGTTTGTTGAATTAATTAATTTTAAATATTTTGTTCATGATTTAGGTTTAGGGATAGGTTTTAGGGTGTGGGTTAAATTTTTTTTTTAGGTTTCGTGATAGGTTTTAGTTTTAGGGTGTGGGTTAGGTTTAGTGATATGTTTCAGGGTGTAGATTAGGTTTAGTGATAGGTTTTAGGGTGTGGGTTAGGTTTAGTGATATGTTTTAGGGTGTGGGTTAGGTTTAGCGATGAACTTAACAACACTTTAACAAAATGGCAGCAATCGACATGAAAAACAATAAGGCTGGCACTGAGACTTGATAATATTTCACTGCATTCTCCCTTCCACATCGAACTATTAATAGAATTCTGGAGATAACGCTCATCCGCAGAATTCTGGGGATAACGCCTCCCATATTTAAATGCCACATAAGCAGCAATTGTAATGCTATGTTTGTATGAAAGTACCTAAATAAGAAATTAAATATGCTGAGAAACAATATTAAGTGACTTCAGGGTAACTTAAAAATGTTTGCAGGGCCGCAATTGGACAGTCGAAGTCAAATGAATGGTTGTTTAACCTACTTTGAAAATTTCTATTTGTCTGTTGATTGTGGGAAAATCCGATTAGTTATCTCCGATTATTTCCGAGAATTTATTGAATATGATTGAATTTTACCTACTAAAAATTTAGGCAACCACTTCATTGTTTCAGTAACCTCACAATTCATTAATGTGTAAATTTAAATTGTATCCATACTCATACTGCCATGGCCATACAATGACAATAATAGTTTTATTTTATTTGCTTAATTTTTTAAATTATATTTAATTTTAAAAGAAGGAAAATTAGTTTAATCAGAATGAGGCGTAAGAATTATTTAAGTTTCATTTCTTATGACTTATGATTTATGACATTCATTTATTACAGTAATTACAAATTACAGTCACAGGAAGAGCGCATGCTCGAAGTCACTTCAACTTCATGCACTAATGATGTGACATTTATTTTAATTTTAATATTATTAATATTTATTAGTTTATTAAATTAGTATTAGTTATATTTATTTCTATTGACTATTTCATTTAAGTAAGTTAGCACACCATTAGTATTAGTCATTAGAATTAGTAGTGTTAGAATCAGTACTGACTAAGACGACTAAGACTAAGTCTCAGACTCAGACAGAGTGAGAGTGACATAGTCAGAGACTTAAAACTTTAAACTAAAACTAAAAGTGAAGACCAAGAAAAGGAGAAGAGGACTAAAAAAAAAAGTAACAAGTACTTTTACTTAGTAACTTAGTCTTAGTGAGTGATAGTGTGAATAGAGTTTAAATATTAGTATTAGACTATGGAAGTTAATTATTAATAATTAATAAATTAAGATTATTGCTAATAATTATTGAATTTAAATTTAAGTAGTAACTTTAGTAACTGTAAGTAACAATGAACAATTAATTTCAATACATATTTTAATGATGATATTATTTCATATCAATATCTTTCAGTCAGACTTTGATGAGTGTAATTGTAATTGACCAGAACACTAATAAGGGAAAACTTAGCATAACAATTAAAAGTCTTACTATTATTAGTCTAATATTAAGTATTACTACTAAAAATAAGTTAATAAGTATTTATATAATAATAATAGGCTTAATGATGGCGATGGACAAAACAATTATTGGAATTGGAATATCATCAACAAAAGAAATAGATTATGATTATGAGAATGAAAAGCCTGAGCTGCTTAATACTACAACTGAGACTTTTATAAATAAGGTAATTAAATTTTTTAAATATCAAGGATGAAGATGTAAAAATCAGGTTTTGGAACGCGTAAAGGAGTAGGGGTGTGGAGGTGGGGTGGATGTTGATGAATGTAGAAAAAAAAAAGTATGCCAAGGGTGTTGAATTTGTTTGTTTTTTTCCTCATAAATATTAATAGGCTAACAGTAAATGCTACTTTGTACGTAGGTGATAATAACCATCCTTGTTAAATGTATTCATAATCCAACCTGGAACAGGATTTTGCAGGGAAAAGTTATAATAATAATAGATTTCACAAGGAACTGAACCCCATCTAGAAATGGATCTCATTAAGATATTGGATGCCACAAGCAAGGATTGTTACCACACCAGGGAAGATATATCACTAGGCTACAGAATTTCATATAGAAAAGAGGATAATACAAAGAACAGAATCCTTTTGGGAGACAGCATCATTTTGGGAGACTGAATTCTATCAGAGTATGGGATTATGTTAGACAAAAGGAATCATAACATGAAAAAAAATGTTTATGCATATAAGTTTCACAATTTTTGTGTCTGAATTTATTTTTAATCTAATTGAGATCTTTTAAAAATGACCCTTAATTTTTATGTTTATTCAGAATGACATTGAGAGATAGCTCATCTGCCTCAGACTGCCACAGAATGACATTGAGAGATAGCTCATCTACCTCAGACTGCCACAGAATGACATTGAGAGATAGCTCATCTACCTCAGACTGCCACAGAATGACATTGAGAGATAGCTCATCTACCTCAGACTGCTACAGAATGACATTGAGAGATAGCTCATCTACCTCAGACTGCCACAGAATGACATTGAGAGATAGCTCATCTACCTCAGACTGCCACATAATGACATTGAGAGATAGCTCATCTACCTCAGACTTCCACATAATGACATTGAGAGATAGCTCATCTACCTCAGACTGCCACAGAATGACATTGAGAGATAGCTCATCTACCTCAGACTGCCACAGAATGACATTGTGAGATAGCTCATCTACCTCAGACTGCCACAGAATGACATTGAGAGATAGCTCATCTGCCTCAGACTATGACATGAAAAATTTTAAAATATTGATTTACAGCTCAGGTTATATGTGATAATGACTCACAATAGAAGAATATTAGCACTTGAGGATATTTTAGACAAGTAAATGCTTCTCAGGTGGATTTATTATGTAATGGAAAAATAAGGATCAAATTCTGAAAGACAAGGAATAATAAATATTTTCATTGTATCAACTTGTTAATGCAATGGCCAGATATGATTCAGTGAACTTGATGTTTGAATGGCATTGTCTAATAACACTGTCTAAAGAAAATATTGTTCATTCAAGTGTGAAAAAATTGCTTTGCATTATATCTCAGCAATGAACTTATCTCAAATTCACTTGTGTGTTTTTATTTTTTATTGTCCTTATTTAGAAGTATATTTTTATTTCTAAAAATTGTTTTGCTGCAGCTGCAACTGAGCTAATTCAATTTTTTTCTCAAGCACTCCTCACATATTGAAGAGAGTAGCAGTCAAGGGTGCCAAAGGCCTGGTCCTGGTGATATACAACAGATGTGTGTTGCTAAAAGTGTATCATTACAAAATAATGACAAGCCACTTCATCAAAGTGAAAAACCATGGAAGCCTACACCAAAGCTGTTGTCTGCTGGAGAATTAACAGAAAATGTATGTTCTATTTCATATTATAGATACTATCATTATTACTAGCTGACATCCTCAGTATTTTATTTCTTGATGAGGATTGTTTGAGCCAAGTTATGTCAAGACTTACTCCATGTAAGCCTTTGCAGAATAAAAACGTAAAAGTAAAACAGAAGAAAAAAAAAAATTCAGAACTCAAAAATGAGTGAGTTGCAAGTTTATTTTTCTTTCAAAATTCCATCCAAGAGTATCAGTAGTAAAAAATATATTAATTTATGTATTTAAAAAAATAATAAAATTGTATTAATTAACTTCCAAAAAATGTTACATTATTGAGTGAATAGTTTTGTATGGGCATAGAATTTACTGTAGAATTTGTCATTACTGAATGCCTTTTATACATACTTATAAATGTCCACCAATCATGTTTTTTATCAGAGTTTTAAGTGTTGATATTGTGTTCGTTTTAGTGGTTTTATCAGGCAATGCATTTTATGTCCCATCTCTATACAGGAAGAAATAAAAATTAGTATGAGTTTGTTGTAGCATACAATTTAAGAAAATTGTTTTTTTATCCCTATTTTTATCTGAGGATTGTATAGTTACTATATTATCTTTGTGTTGAATTTCCAAGTTAGAATTAATTGCTTTGTGTAATATTACTACTTTGCTCTTCTATTCTCTTGTGTTTCTAGGTTTTAAAATGTAGAAAATGGAGTTCGCCTTGTCAGTTTTAAATTTTCTCCAGAAATGAATCTTGCTGCTCTTTTTTTAAGACTTTAATCAACAATGTTAAAAACTATTTCTCATTTTTAGCGTAAATCATTGGTGTCTGAAGTTAATTTCATCATGAACAGATTAACACCAACAAACTTTGAAAGACTGGCAACTGAAATGAGAAGACTTAATATACATACATATGAAGACCTCCAGGAACTTGTACGGATATTTATCAACCACGTAATTGCCAACCACAGATAATTTTAAATGAATGTTAATTTACACAGTTAATTATCTTCTTAGATATACAGACGCTCCTTCTATGCAGAAGATAATTGCGTCCACAGACCATGAGAGATGATCTGTTGGCAAGTGATGCAGCGGTCACAGGCCACGGCTATAGGGGTTCCACGCATTACCCCAGCCACCTAACCATTGTCTAGTTAGGTACCCATTCGGAGATGGGTGACTCGGGGACTCCTCAGGCCCCGAGAACAAATCCTCACCTTCGTGTGGATTCGTACTCGTGTCCATCGGTATGACAGTCGAGAGCGCTACCTCTCGACCACCACGTCCCACATTGTTGCTCTTACCAGTGGCGTAGCTAGGGGAGGAGGAAGGAGGGGTCCAGATCTGAAAATCCTCCAGGCCTCCACTTGAGAACGCCCCCAAATCAGTGTCTGAAAAGAATATTTTACATTAAATATTATTTATTACACCATCTGTCAAAATGATGGGGCCCCCAAAATGGCCAAGATCCCACCCGGGCCTTCAAAGAAGACAAGCCCCCCCCCCCCCCCCCCCCCCCCACCCACGAAACAGACCCCCCCGGGCCCCCACCCCNCCCCCCAGGCCTCCAAAGAGGACAAGCCTCCTGGGTCCCCAAATCCCTAGCTAAGCCACTGGCTATTAGTATTATTTTTTCTAACTATGTTGTAAAATGGTAATGTTAAATGTTGAGGTAACAGTTTATATTTCTGAGTTGTGTTTCTGAAAACTATATCATAGAAAAACTCTCATTTGACTTGTATGAAAATGAACTTAAATGAAGAACCCAAGAGGCTAGACTTCATCTTGCTGCAATATGGAATATTACATTGCTGGTAAATGCCATAATATGGGATATTACATGGCTGGTAAATGCCATAATATGGGATATTACATTGCTGGTAAATGCCATAATATGGGATATTACATTGCTGGTAAATTTTTTTGGATTCTTTGGATTTCACCGCAGCTAAGTTCCTTCATTTTTTATTTTCGTTTTGTTAGTGTCTTGTATGTTCGTTGATAAAGGCTCTTTGCCGAAACATTCGCTGTTTTGTTACGTCCGGTCAGGCTAACCCTTACCTTGTTTACGTCTTTTCCATTGAATTTTGTGTGTGTAGGGGGGAGGGGGTAATTAATTATCTGGAGATTTTAAACAAAATTGTATTTCTTTTTTTTTTTTATTATTCACAAGGTCAGTAAGGACACAAAATATGTTGAAGCATTTGCATTGCTGTCCAAGGTCATGTCTGCGGTAAGATTTATTATTTTTGTTTTCTGTCCTGTTTATTTATTATATCAGAACTTTGAAGGACAAGGATGAAGGATAAAAATAACCTCTGTCATGTCATGTCTAGCTGTAAATGCTGACCAGCGGCGTCACTAGTGGGTTGTGAATTGCACCGGGTGACACCTTAAAAAATGTGTTGTAGTAGGTTGTCAGTGATGACTATTATTATACATAATTCAGCTTTTTATATTATCTATGATGGAGGCTTTTCTTTTCCCAGAAAATTGGTTTCATTCCTGCAGAATGGCGACATATTAGCCATAGTGACCATAGAAATCACTCTTTATAATCGGCCACTAAATTATTTAGGCAGGGAAAGTAACATATATTTAAGAGGATTGACGCTACTTACCTCCCCCTTCCTAAATAATTCAATGCTGGTCATTTCAACTGTTTTGTTAGGGGATCAATGTTTAGAGATATTTTTAAAAAAAAAGATATTCCTACTAATAACCTATATATAAAACGTCAAAATTGATTTTTTGGTGACTATTTTAAATGATAGTTTATACTTCCATAGTAATTAACTAAGCCAAGATCTAGTGGGGGACCATGGGTGGCTGATGGGTTTGTCTTCATTGTTACTGTGTGCCCTGTTAATAGGAGTCACTTTGGGGTGGGTTGTGCGCAGTGGCGTCACTGGGGGGGGGTTCGGTCTGGGCGAGCTGCCCCAGGGGACACCATCAGGAGGGTGACAACTAAAAGTAAAATTCTGTATATTCCGTTATTTTGCACTTGAAAACTCGGAGGAGTTCTATGGTTTAAGTTTTAGGGGGTGGGGGACACCATGAGCTACCGCCCAGGTGACACCAACCCTCATGACGCCTCTTTTTGTGCGGGTGAAACACAATTATGTTTTAATAAAATTATTAGATTGCTGGTAAATGCCATAATATGGGATATTACATTGCTGGTAAATGCCATAATTATTAGATTAATCAGAATAGTTTATTATTTCTATTAATTTTAGCTTAAAGTGCCACCTCCTCCTGGGATGAAGGAGAACCAAGCAACATTCAGAGTTGTGATGCTAACAAAATGTCAACAAGAATTTGAGGCTGATAAAAGTATCATCTTTGAGGACCCAGAGGAGAACAAGAGAAAAATTGAATCTGAAATGCCTGAAGGGGTAAAATAATCTCAAATAAATAAATTCAACATACAATGTAAACTGAGATAAAATTATATCTAATAAGCCACCAAAGGACACAAGCTCATGTGTATCTAATAAGCCACCAAA
>MUZC01001454.1:9393-21655 GCA_002072015.1 Radix auricularia
CCCCCCCCCCCCCCCAAAAACAGCCGCACCAGAGAGATTTTTTTTTAAAAAGGGAGTGTCTTCTGTTGTAAAAGATATTTTTAAAAAACTGAGCTTTGAAGTATTGACATCATGCATGGAAGGATCCCACCCCCTCTTCCCTCCACGTCAGAGGGGTGGGTGCGAAGAATACGATTTTTTCTATTTAAAAAAAATCAAAAGATGGGTTTTGTTTTTGCTATTTTTAGAGGAAAATTATGAATTCAATTTCTTTGAGTTAATATTTTTTTAAATTTATATTTTTAAAGGCGTGCAAGCATAGATATGCATGTTTATGTATAGGTAGTCCTCCGGTTCGAAGTTGCCATCCTTACCAATGTTCCCTTCAAGCTGCACGGCCACGCAGCTATCTGCCAGATTCCGCGCAGGAGTTTTGAGTTATCATGCCGCAAATTTCAATAGGGAAATTTTAGAAAAAGTTAGTAGCAATTTTATCTCTTATTCTACCAGGGACACAGTCGCAGCTTTTGTTAAAATCCAATTATGAAAACAAGTTTAAATGTCCAGAATGTATCTTCCATTTCTAACATACAGCAAACAGACACTAACAACATAATTAAACTCATTCGTCTAAAGTTAATACAAGGAAAATATCTAACACTCCCTTAAAAAATAATTGACATTGGTGACTAGCCTTGACGCAGAACAAATACTTTAATATCACTCGCCGACAACTTACAAAAAAGACTTTGATGTCACGAACAAGCCGGTGTGATATTTTAATCAAAACAATTGGATTTGTTTTTGGGGTGATAGTGTGTTGAAAGGAGGGCTTTGAAATGACAACTCAGTTTGCGCTGGACACCTTGAGAAGGATTTTTTTAGACGACATAGAAATCAGATGGCTTTCAGGGCACTTTGATTTACACGCATTGTTGCAAATTGTTGAGAAACATACAAGTACAGACTAAATACTGTGAAGAGCTGGTCCGTTTGTATTATGACCCATAGTCATGGTCAATAAATATTTTTTCGTAGTGTCATTCATGAAATAGTTGGATAATTTGCCAAATTAAGCAGGCTGTTACAAAGGAAAAAATCTAACAACCATGGAGGCATACCAGTTTGTATAATGAAGGATCAATAACCTAAGAGGCCATGAGCACCGTGGTGACAATTTTCATTGGTCTGTAGAGGTCGCTAAAATGTTTTCAGGCTGTAAGGGTGAAAACATAGTCCCATTCTCAAATTCGTTGAATGTCTAAGTTGGCACGTGGACTATCGTTTTCTTGAAATCGACTTGATGCTATGGCGTATATTGTTGTAAGCGTTAGTCGACACGTCAAATTTTAAACATGTGTTTAAAAAAAATATTTAGCACAACAACCGGCAAAACTTAGAGGGAACATTGATCCCCACTTAGCTGTTTATCTGTTATACAAACTTTTTTTTTCATGTAGTAAAGAAATACAAATACTTCCCTTGAAGGGAAAGAAAGTGCTGATTTACAGTGTTACAAGGTGACAAAAATGTAAAATTATGTATGTTCCCTTTATTTGCCACTGAAAGACAGGATGAGTTTTAGGGATTTGGGGGCCGTGCATAAATGACGTCACGTGCCTGGGGGAGGGTGTCCCGCATCTGTGACGACGTGTGACAAGAGGGAGGGGTGTGTTTAAAAATGTAACGTTGCATCAAAAACTTGCAACTTTAAATAAAGTTTCACTTAAATATTTGATTGTATACTATTTATTTAATGACGTTTTCAATGGTTTCACGCGTATTATGATATTAGAGTGCAGACATACACTAAATACATATTTAAATGACAAAAATAACTTGCCACTTGATAATTTTTATTTAGAAAATACGGCTAGGGGGGGATTCTAAGCTTTGTGACGTCATATCGGGGGAAAAAGGGGCTGTGAGTTTAAGTTCTAAGTTTTTGTGACAAAGTATGAAGCGGGGGGGGGGGAATCGGCAACCTCGAGTGACGTCGTTTATGGACGTCCCCTTAAGTCGTGAAGGGGTGACACCATGAGCTTCCGCCCCAGGTGACACCAACCCTAGCAACGCCCATGCGTCCATAAATGACAGGCGATTTTGGCTGATTGTTCACCCTCACCCCCCCCCCGGTCCCTTTTCACACGTCGTCACGAAACGTTAACTTAGACCCGTTCCTTAAAGTGACGTGAAAAAGACCCCCCCCCCTTTCAATAAAAGCCGTATTTTCTTTTTGAAAATGAGCATGTTTCAAATCTTTTGTTGGTCATTTAAATATGTTTTTAGTGTAAGGCTGCACTCTAATATCGTAACACGTGTGAAGCCACGTAAAACGTATTTAAAATTGCGCGTTTTGAATTATGACAAATATGTGACTCCCCTCTCCCACCCCCTGTGCGTGACGTTATTTATGGGCGGCCCCTAAAAGGGCGGGATATTGGAGACCACCCCGGGCGGCAAAATCTCTAGCTACGCCACTGGTAAACCTCCAAAATGAATATATAAACAATGTAATTACTAAAGAAACCATAACAACGTATTTATCAAATCTTAAAAAATGGAGCCTATAGACCTATGGACCCACACCAAAAGGCTCAAATAATAAAACATATAATGAGACTAAAGCTAATATCCTTAACACACATTTTGCTTCGTCATCGTCTGCCTCAGGCGACAAGGAATTGTTAATAAATTCAAATAAAATGGAAGAAATAGGTAACGTAACTGTGGATGTGATAGGTATACATTCACTCCTTAACTGGGTTGCCAACTCAATAAAATAACATTTACGGACAATTGTAAAAAATCTCAACAAAATTTACGGACAAAACAATTTTTTACGGACACATTTCTTTTAAAATGTTGACCTTAAAACAAATGAATATGAAGCATAATCCAAGCATTTTTTATTAAAAAAATGTAAAATATCCATATGAGCACGTCTCTATTACCATGCTCATATTTTATAAAGTTTAGTTTATTGTATGACATTCATCATCATTAACTGTTTAAGTCCTCGTCATTCTGCTCATGATCAGACATTGAAAGACTTACAATGTCGACCTTGTGCACTCAAGACATCTATAAACATGAACATTTACTAATGCTAAAGTGCATTCAGACATCTAAAATAGTGCACACTTATATCTTATATTGTGCACTCAGACATTTAAAATAGTGAACACACATATCTTCTATTGTGCACTCAGACATCTAAAATAGTGCACACTTATAACTTCTATTGTGCACATACACTTACGACGTTGTACAGAAATGATATGACTGCATTAACTGCCTCTCTTTTTACTGCAAATCCTGTTACTAAGGTATTTGAGGTGTTTCCACTGTAAAATATTGTATACTCCTTAGTACTTAGGATATCCGAGTCTCTCAACCTTATCTCATGCAGTGCTGCAATCACTATTCGATATCTTAACAATTCATCACTGAGGCGGGCCAGGACACCTGCTCTGTAAAGGCTAAGTACATTCCATGTGGCTATTCGTATCTCATGTTTGTGGACAGGCATGGATCGTAATCCAGTCTGATCAGTTCGAATTTCATTTTGTGGTTTTATTTTCGTAACTGTAGTATTTAACGTGACAGGGTCGTCAGCCCTGTGCGCAACCTTCTGATTTCCCCGATACCCTCAATATCTGGTGGGCTTTCCCCAATCCGCCACTTGGGGAGGAGCTCGATGGAAGATCAGTATCTCCACACGAGTTTAGAATCACCGCGCAGCAAATTTTGTAAAATATATTGGTCAGAAATTTACGTTGTGCTAGTTTGCACTAGAGTTAAAAAAAAACCAACTTTGCACCCAGACCTACAAAGCTTGGATGTTCAAATGCGTTGAGCTTAAAATAGCCAGGTCATCTGCAAAGTCAAGGTCTTCCAATGTATTGTTTTAGATCCATTTGATGCCTAATCCGGCATCTGTGCATTTTCGCATGACCCAATCGATTGCTATTCCAAACAACATTGGTGACATGACACATCCCTGTTTCGACTGGGAACCACATCGGTCATGTTCTTCGAATGGACAAGAGAAGACCCCCACGTCAGGCTCTCATGTGACACCAACAGGCAAAAGAAAACAAGGAAGACCAAAAGAAACCCTGCGTAGAACAATCATAAGAGAAAGCTCAACCATGGGTCTAAGAAATAACCAGGACTTGATACAATTAGCAACGAATCGTCGCAAATGGAAATCTATGACCTCTGCCCTATGCGCCGTCTTCGGCCCGAGAGGAAATAACTAACTAACTACAAAGCTTAGACTTTGACTTTGAGGGAACACTGCATGGTAGACAAACGATTTCTCTCAATGGACACAATTACCTTTAACAACGTCAGTCCATAGTTAAAAACTAAAATGTTAGTACAATCGTCCCGATATTATTTATATTTATGGGCCGAAATATTTTACTTTTTTAATTTCAGTACATTTATAAGTGGTGGATAGATTAATCGTTACAAAATTCTAAGTTAAAAACTTAACGATCAATCGAGAAAAACGTTTTGTTTCCTTATATGGGATTTAAAAAATTGAAAATCACTAATTCTACTATTTCCCGAGTAGATATAAGCATGAAACGTTTGGAAGTAGTTGAGTACACTTCCGCAATGGTAACAGGTGACAAACATATTTAAATCATCACTTACTGGGAGCAGGGGCCAAAATGTATTTTTTTAAAAAAAAAATAAAAAGCTGATTCATCACTAATTCTTACATTTTCCGTTTAGGTAAAAGCATGAAACTATGTGAAGTTATTGAGCACACTCTTCCGACGATAATTGGCGAAAAAGAATTAAAAATTCCCACTCATGGGAGGCCGGGAGCCCAATGTATTTTTTCCTCAAATGAGCTATATAAAAACTAATTCATCACTAATTCTCCAATTTCCCGTGTAGGCAGAAGCATGAAACTTTTGGGAAGTTGTTAAGTGCACTCCCGCGATTGTAACAGGTTAAAAATATTTAAATTATCACAAATTGGGGGCGGGGACCCAAATGTTAAAAAAAAAACCCTATACTAACTTCACCGTCGTCTCTCTCTTGGTACGGCGGGAAAAAAGATGACCCACTTTCCGTGCTACTATCGAGCTGAAATTTTGCACATAGACACGTGTCACCTAACATAGGATCAAAATTTCAGATAGATCGAATGTACAGTAATCAAATGAATGCATTTTTAGTTTAACTCTATATAACTGTATGGTAGCCGTCTGTTATTATTGACATCCACGTGTTTGCTGGAGTTCAGTGTAACTATCGATGGCCGCAAGACCGCCCCCACCATTTCCGTCTTTACAACAAGAGAGTTCAGTCACGTTCAATCTGTAAAATGTTTGTTTGTCACGCGGTGCATATTATTTTAAATATAATTAATACTTTTAATTCTGTCTTAAATATTTTTAGTCAAAAACTTTGTTTTTTTAAGGGTTGTTTTTATTCTCATATAAAATCTGACACATCTTTAGTGTTTGATTTCCCGTGTAGGTAGAAGTACAAAACTTTTGGGAAGTTGTTGAGTTCTCTTTCGCTATGGTAGCAGTCGAAACAAATATCAAATTATGACTCACGAATAGGCCGGGGGCCTAAAAGTAGGGTTTTCTCCTTTTATAAGCTATATAAAACATCATTAAATTTCCAAATTCTCGTGTAGGTAGAAGCATAAAACTTTTCGAAGTTGTTGAGTACCCTTTAAAACGGTTAATGTCGAAATTTAAAAAAAAAAACAACAACCAAAAAACATTATCACATAATGGAAGCCGGAGAATGTAGTTTTTATTATTATTTTATAAAACTGACTTATCACTAAGTCTCCAACTTACTGTGTGAGCAGACGGATGAAACTTTGGAAAGTTGTTGAGTAAACTCCCGCTATATTAACATGCTAAAATACATTTAATGCATCACTAACTGGGGGCCGGGGACCAAAATGTAGTTTTTAATCTTATATTAAAACTGATAGGGCCTACATCACTAATGGGGCCCTCCATAAAGTACGTCACGGTCCAGAAGGGGTAAGGGTAAAAGAAAGAATGACATTTTGTGAGAGGGGGAAGGGGTCAGGCCTTGTGTGACGTCACGGCGTTTCATACTAAATTTTAATTATTTTGTTAATTTAAAAAAAAGTAATTTATGTTTGGAATTGTGACGTACTTTAGGGGGAGGGGAGTCCAAGGCATGTGACAAGAGGGAGGGAGGAGTTAAAATGGTACAAAATAGCGTGACATACTTTATGGACGGCCCCAATTATCCAATTTTCAATTTTAATGAAAAGCATGAAACTATAAGAAGTTGTTGACTTCTCTCCCGTTTCTACAATGCTAGCGGCGCCAATTGTTTTTAAAAAAAATTATCAGTCTGATAGGATCACGAGAAGTCTGTGTCATTTTGTTAAAACTTTAGTTTTTCCGCGGGACCATTAGAGATAGACAGAAAAGACAGAAGTTAACATATTTAGTATATTCATTATAATCTATATTAAAATCAATTTGTGTTTTGAATTGGTATTGTGAAGTTCCTTGGTTGTTCTATGTTTAACTATCCTTATCTACTCTCACTGTTATTCTGCTCTTCACACACTTGGTTAATTATTCTTAAAACACTGAACACCAAGGCAGAATGTACAATTAATTACTTTTAATCACTTAACTTCTGTGCATTCATTATTCGTACATCTCTCTAACACTTGCGTCTATCTCCCTATCCATCCTACCCCCTAACCCTTGTTCTGTCCCTCCGTGTCTGTCTATGTGAGTCTCAGTCCGAGCGTTCCTCCATTCCAGGCTCCGCCCCCAGACTCACAACCCCAACCGTCCGAAAGTCAAATATATGTCAATCAAAATGGTACCTCAACTTGATAAGACGGAGGTATGTGGGTTTGACGTACCCCGTCTTGGTCAGTAACCCCCCCCCCTTTTCCTCGTCGGCTCCTTTCATCTACCGTTCGGCCGAGTATCTCGGTCTGGGCCTACCTGACACCCGGGCGAGATTATTTGCCCGCCTGGTCAGCTCCCGTCTACAAAGCCTCGTTCGCAGTTCATATGTCCTTTGATTCCCAAGTTCTCACCTCTGGTCATCTGGCCTCGCCCGTTAGTCCAGCGGCACCTCAAAGGCCAAACATATTCTAGCGCCCTAACCGCCCTAAATTCCTCACACAATCACGCGGGTTTTCAATGCTAACTGAAATCTTAATTTTCCGCTGTAAAAACGCAGGTATTTTGCTAGTATATTCCTTTAGATATATATCGAAAAAAATATAATGACGTATTCGTGCACATAAGCTACGTAACATTCGCATACATTTTTGTTTATTGATTCAGAAAGTATAGTTTTAGTTTGAGATTTAAAGAGTTCTTAACTATCAAATATATTTTTGAATTGTAATTCAAAGAGCTGCCGGATTCATTACTGGAGCATATGCAAATCTGAGAAGAATAAGACCATTAGTTAAACAATTAAACCTTGAAACGCTAGAGCAGGGGTGCGCAACCTGCGGCCGCATGCGGCACGAAAATGTGCGGCCGTGGAAGTCTTTTAAAATTATAATAACCTGCGGCTGTCAAATATTTGCAATTAGGCAAAATATTTGATAAAGTTTGTGTAAAATCCGAGTTGACTTTCCCACGTTAAATGACCGTCATCATTGTCGCTATGCGGCGTACCAAAGAAACTGGAAAATTCAAAAGTTAAAATTCCAAAACTAAACCTAACCGTAACCCTAAATTCACAATTATACTTAAACCTAACCCCAACCCTAAATTAACAAATACAAATTTTAAAACTAAACCTAAATAACAAAGAGTAACAAAAAGAGAACGCAGAATTAATTGCTATATAACCCATTTGGGAACGTATAATCGGATATAGCGAGTTTTAAACGAAATATCGAATTTTCATTTACTTATTATTGCAAAAGAAATTACGACTCCGGCAGCTGTAGCGTTAGCTGCAGTGTCTGGCGCTCATATACATACATTAAAGCTAATGAGGGCAGGCTATGAAACTTAGCAGCCTAATATAATATTTAAGCGCGCCGAAACCGTGTGATTCGCACTTTTGGTGTATTGTGATTTGCCCTGTGTAAGCATCTAACACGTCCGTCAACTTCAGTCGCTGCTATTGTACGCACAAATACCAAGATGTTAGTGAACATCCTGTTAACTGGCAGCTGCACCAGAAATCCAGATTCGCGACATAGCTTTGAATAAACATAACAGTATTAACAGTGAAAAGGCGTTTAACGAAAACGATTAATTGAATCATAGTTATACAGCTTATATTCTTAGTTACCGTATAATATTATCCGTGCCTCCTTAGTACTCATCATGTCAATAAAAAGGAAAAGAACATTGGAAGAAGAGAAGCGGAGCTTTAATGTACAATGTGAGTTAGATTTCTTTATGGCAGAGACAGATAACCATTTCATGCCGTGTCTAATCTGCGGCGATGTTGTGAAAAATGTCAAAAGAGACAATGTCAAGCAACATTTTCGCCGACACGCATCTTCAAAGCGCTGTTGCTCGAATTCGCAGAACGTTTTCAGGATTTCGACAAGATCTAAAAAAATTATGAAACTCGTTGCTTCTTCACATTTGGTTGAGACAGAGAGTGCTACATTGGGTGTTCAAATGGAAATGCTCGAACTAAAAAATAATACACAGCTCGTGAAGAAATTCGAGGACAAAACGATCTATACAGGAGACATGGAAACAGAGGCGTAGCTAGAGCTTTTGCCGCCCGGGGCGGTCTCCAATATGCCGCCCTTTTAGGGTCCACCCATAACTGAGGTCACGCACGGGGGGGGGGAGAGGGTGTCACGTATTTGACGTCATTCAAAATGCGCAACATTAAATACAAATTCCACTTAGATCTAAATATATGATTACCGACAATTTATTTAATGTCATTTTACGTGCCTTCATGCGTGTTACGATATTACTAATATTAGAGTGCAGTCTTACAATAAAAACATATTTAAATGACAAAAGAAAATGATTTGAAACATGCTCATTTTGAAACAGAAAATATGGCTTTTATGGGGGGGGGGGGGAATCTTTGTGACGTCACATTTAGGAAAGGGTCTATGTTTTCATTTCGTGACGACGTGTGACGAGTGGGCAGGGTCGAAAATATCAGCCGAAATCACGTGGCGTCATTTATGGACGCCCCTTAAATCAATCGTATGATGGTTTTTTTATTGTTTTATTTTTATAAACTAATAAATATGAATAAATTAATGTAATTGTAATTGAAACGAAGTACATTGTAAAACGTACGTTTTTATTATTAATATATGTTTGTATAATCAAAGAAATTGTATCCATCAGAATGTAAACATATTTTTTAAAATTAAAACATTTAC
The DNA here is from genome assembly GCA_002072015.1 of Radix auricularia. Taxonomy (NCBI): domain Eukaryota; kingdom Metazoa; phylum Mollusca; class Gastropoda; family Lymnaeidae; genus Radix; species Radix auricularia. Next base: position 18,752 of record MUZC01001454.1, read on the forward strand.
TTTCTTCGCTAACTTTCATAGTAGAATTGTAAAAACCCATAAAAAAAACAAGTTTGTCTCTATATATCCTTTATAGACTATGCGATACATAGCTTTTATAATGAGCAGGGCAAAACAATCCGAAAATATAAAATTATAGTTATGTCTCATAAAACGTGTTTAATATAAGATCGTGAATATATTTTTAAAAAGTAATGTCAATGTAATGCGCACCTTATTGCGTGGCATAAAAGGTTGTTGAACATATTACGCACTACAACACTCTTAACTCCAAAAATTAACATGAGCAAGAGATAAATAAAGTAATTTAAAAATTCAATAATTTAATTCCTGTCCATTCGATCGATCTGAAATTTTTAAATACATCACTTTTATCATCGGCATGAGCCTGCCTGCAAAATTTCAGCTCGCTAGCTTTCGAGGAAAAGGGTTAAAAATCTATCCAAAGTTTATTCGGCACGCACGCACGGTCTGTCGGTCGCACGAGTTCAGACACCACCTGCTTTAAAAATCGTGTATTATATTTTCAAAATGTAAATTATACTAGCTTTCTTGTTCTACAGACAATATTGCAAGATTTTGTTGTCTTAAATTCCTGTAGATCGAATATATTTTTTTTCAACATTAGTTTAAAATAGCTCCTTTCACAACTAGATAGCCTACACTAATAGTATTTGTTAAAAACAAATCTTAGCAAAATTATAATGTTGGGTAAAGAATTTCCAATCTATACTGTTAAATATACTTTAATAGATCAAGGGAGGATTTCCCCCCGTTTTCTAAAAAAAATGCCTCTTCTTGTAGTGTAGTGATAATAATGATCAAATAGATACTATATTACTAGACTTCTCAAAAGCATTTGACAAAGTTCGCCACCTTAGTTTACTTAAAAAACTAAAATACTTTGGAATCTCAGGTCCCTTACATCACTGGATCCAAGATTTCCTATTGGGTAGGGAGCAAACTGTAATAATTCATGGATCTAAATCTACACCAATAAAGGTTAACTCAGGAGTTCCACAAGGAACTGTCCTAGGTCCCTTACTATTTTTAATTTATATAAATGACTTACCCAACAATATCTCAACAGGTACTAAAGTAAGGTTATTTGCTGATGATTGTATAATTTATAGAACAATCAAGTCAGAACAAGATAGCAAAATTCTATAAAAAGACTTAGATGAATTAATAAAATGGGAAACTAACTGGAGTATGTCCTTTCACCCAGAAAAATGTCAACTGCTAAGAGTAACAAAGAAAAAGAAACAAATAATTTCAAAATACTTCATTCATGGAAAAGAACTAACCCAAACTAAAGATGCAAAATATTTAGGAGTCATAATAAATGAGAAACTATCTTGGAATCCCCATGTCAATGAAGTTATTAAAAAATCAAACAAAACCTTAGGCTTTATAAAAAGAAACTTTTACAAATGTAACAAAGATATAAAACTAAAATGCTATCTCACCCTGGTGAGACCTATACTAGAATATGCATCTTCTGTATGGGACCCATCCACCAAAGAAAATATTGATAAGTTAGAACAAATCCAAAAAAGAGCTGCCAGATTCATTACTGGAGAATATTCAAAACTGACAAGAGTAACACCATTAGTTAAATCATTAAACCTTGAAACACTGGAGGATAGAAGAACCAAGAGTAAATTAGTAATTATACATAAGGCAATTAATTCTAATTTAGAAATACAACACAAAGATAACTTAATACAACCCTCAAATAGACATAAAGATAAAAACACCTTTCTTATCCCATATGCAAGAACAAACACATACAAGTTTTCTTTTTTTTCCGTCCGGTATTCGGGTGTGGAATGGGTTGCCTGAAGAAACCAGGAAAGCCAACACTTTATCATCATTTAAAACTCTAATAAGAATACAGGACGAAACACAAACCACAGAAATACGTAGGACGCAATAATCTTCTGTACAGAAGGAGCGTCTGTAACATATAAGATAAGATACAGTCAGGGCTGGTCTTAGGCTACTGCAACCTATGCGGTCGCAGTGGGCCCAGCGCTTTTATAGGCCCAACCAATCTTAACTTTTTTACTTGTTATCGTTAATAATTAAATATTAATACTTTATTCCTACCCACACAGGGCCCCGCGCAATCCTTTTCGCATTCTAAGCTGCATAGGGTCCCGCTATTGCTAAGACCGGCCCCGTGTAATACCATAAAACCTGGATCCTTTCTCTTTCAATCTCGAACAATTTTTTATCAATGTAAATAAAGAAATTTATTTGATGTTCAAATTCTTCATTTAGTAGGCCACATGGTATTATATACGAATATTTTCTGGCAATAACATGTAACTCATCACCGCGTTCTTTTCTTTTATAATTATATCTATTTATCAAAACATTTCTCGTTGTACTTCTTGCTCTAATGATAGAAGTAAACAAAATGAGGGGTAGGACTGCAATCAGGCTTATACAAAATTCAATGGAAAAGACGTAAACAAGGTAAGGGTTAGCCTGACTGGACGTAACAAAACAGCGAACGTTTCGGCAAAGAGCCTTTATCAACGAACATACAATACACAAATAAAACGAAAATAAAAAATGAAGGAACTTAGCTGCCGTGAAATCCAAAGTTCCGATAATATCACCGTGTTATGAAACTACTTGCAGCGCAAGGACATTGACATTGCATTTGCAAAAAGATTGATCAATGTTGGAAGAAATAAGGGGCCATCCATAAAGTACGTCAGCTATTTTTGACCATTTGGGACCCTCCTTACCCCAGGTCACAAAGTGTCACAAATCTTGGGACCTCCCTCCCTAAAGTACGTCACACTTTCGAAAAAAAAGCTTATTAAATATTAAATTTAATACTTAAAATACACTTCACTATTAAAAAAAAAAAAAAAAAAAAAAAAAAAA